>JAVQJL010024139.1:0-72353 GCA_036024295.1 Nannoperca obscura | reverse complement strand
ACCAGAAAGAAAATGTGCGGTTTGGGAGCGAGGCGCGGGAGGGGGGGGGGGGGGGGAAGAGATGTTGGCGCAGGTGAATCCACTTGGTTATTGTTTAGCGTTTCGTTTTCCTCCTTGCTGTTTCCTGCGAATGGAAGATCGCCTCGTTATCGTGCTGTCCTTGAACTTCTTTTGGATCCTGCCCTGATAAGAACATGGAGATCAGCCTAAAAGCCATTGGAAGGATGCGGCGGCCTAGTTCTACCCAGTGACTGTTCAACATGTATAAACTGCTCAAAGTAATACAATATTGGATAAAAACCGTATAGTTCATTCAGGGGATATCACAAGATATTATAGGGATCCCATAAGGTCACTTTAAACTCAACCCACAAGTCTACAGTCACATTACAAGAACATAAAACACATTTGGAACGACAACCATAATTGTGGCTCCTGAACTTTAACAGACGTTCCACTGTTAAGACTGCATTTCTTTCTGGCTTCTGTCCTGAGTTTGGAAGATGTCTCCGTGAAAACAAACACGACAGACTGGTGTACCGTTTTTGACATTCCAGTTGGGAGTTGACTGCTGGTAACGGCCGCGGGGGACTTTGGCCCGCAGCCACGCACATCGGGTGTCACGACATGTCAGTCAGCCTTGGCCTTTGAATCATCCACCGAGGACGGCTCCTTATCCTGCGAGGCCCGCGGCCACACCCAAACAAATAAATACACCCGTAAATACACAAACGGTACATTCAGAGATAAATATCGGTGCCTAATTGATAATCAAAAGGAATTAACTAATATAACTATTAAACAAGAGCATGGGGTAAATAATGTGAGTAAATTAATAAAATAATGAATATCCCAAAAGGAACTGAATGAACAACTAGAGGGACAATCAGCAGAGAGAGTAGCCAGAAGTTTAGAAAAACTGAGGTCTGTGACTTAAAGCCCCACTCCCCTCACAAGAAGTGGCCCTGACACAAAAAAAGGATTTTATTTATTAAATAAATGGCTCTAGTAGTGACTTTCTGAGGAATTATAGTTCCCAACATACCCTCATGTTGAGAAATACAACTGCAAAGCTCCAAACTAGATATTATATATAATAAAACAATTATTATATAATATTCTCAGTCTTTGAAACACCCACTGTGTGTACGTTTTTCATTACAGAGTGTAACATTTGCTCCACGTTGCAGAAATTCAGAGCCTCAGTGCAGTAAAAAACACAATACTATGTAAATTAATTAAAAATATTTAGTTAAATCTTTTCAGTATACATATAAAAATTTAAGTATATTACACACCATTTATAAATAGGTGCATATGCACAAATATAAGACATATACTGAATTACTTTTCCTATACAAATTGCATATACACCACATTGTTAAATCTTTTTTTCATAAATGTGTTGTTTCCCATCTTAAGTAACATATGTGTTGGTAAAATATAAACAAATATATTTGAGTGATGTTTGGTTGTATATCTAAAAGAGGAAACAAATTAGGACTCAAGAATAACAGCACAAACGAGGAGCAATGTTTGAGCGGGCCTCCGGGCGACATGAAGAGCACCTATAAATCTCTGTCTCCCTCTCTGACTGCGGGAGACACTCAGACCAAAATTATAAGTTCGAAATGCTGCCGGAATTTCTTTGAAATTTCGGGGTTGTAGGGGCCATGGCTATTTTTGGGCTTCAACTTCTCAGCACAAACTGGCCTGTAGAGCCTGATGCAACTAAACTTCACTGTTTGAAGAAAAAAGACTCAAACAGGTCGTGTTACATTTTATACATTTTGAGAAGAAGAGGTGACAGTACCACAAAGTTTTGACTGTATAGTTCGACAACACAAAAAACAGGAATATTACATGGCTTTGTGCTTTTTCCTCCCACAGTGAAAGAAGAACCAGATGTTGAGGTTCGAATGATCAACGGGAAGCCCAAGAAGGTGCGCAAACCCCGGACCATCTACTCCAGCTACCAGCTGGCAGTCCTGCAGAGGAGATTCCAGTCGGCACAGTACCTGGCCCTGCCGGAGCGAGCCGAGCTGGCCGCACAGCTGGGCCTCACGCAGACACAGGTGAGGCTGCAGGGAAAACCATCCTGTGGAAGAAATAGAATACAGTGTAGTCAAAAGAAGAGGGAGCGAAGGCTCCATTTTCTGACGAAAAGTTAAGCGTGCTCTCTTACACTGAATGTCGCAAGTGTACACACTGTAAACAGGTTCAAATCTCTTAAAATGTCTCTTTTTGTGCATGAGATGCTGAATGGGACTTAAAGCGTTTTGAAATACCGTTTGAAGTCTAAGAGCTTGAAGCAGGGGAAATCTTTTGAAGTGTAAGCCCCCATAGGTAGCTGAATTGTCTGACTATAAGTAAGTACTGAAAGCAGGTGAGCTAACATTTGAAGAGTAAGAGATGAAAGCAGTTCAAGCGCCAGGGATAGTCTAAGTGCACTGAAATTAGCGTGCAGGATTGACAGCAGTCGAAATGTCAGTTGGAGCATCTCTGCTAATAGTTAAAAATTAAGTGTCAAAGGTCAGTTGATGTGTAGAGGCTGAAAGCAGGAATTTCAGTTGAAGTTGTAGTGCCATGGAGAGGTGAAGCGTGTGCACTGTAAACACTTGAAGTGTCAGTAAGTTGAATTGAGTTCGTGATGACACTCACTGTACTGTAGGGTTGAACGTTCTGCATGTCTGAAAGCAGCATGAAACTTAAACTGGGATTACTGAAAAACCGTGAAAGGTATGAACAAGCTGAACTTATATGATAAAGTACACCGGGTGGTGACTAGTTTGAAGTTTACATGAAGCTTCTCTATGAAAGTATGAAAGAGCATGAAGACGTTTAAGAGGAGGTGAAAAGTCCAGAAACTTTGGACATAATCATATCTTAAGAATACACAGTATATTGTACTAATTTATCGTTTCTAGTATCTTTATCTATTCTGATAACAGAATAAAAGAATATACTTAAATACAACAGTATACAATGTCACACCATACTAGGCTACTAAGTAAACATTTAACAAAATAATTAGGAATCCAAAAGAACAGAATACAATACAATGGATATACATTTGCCGGAAATGTTAGACAGTGATATAAGCAGCCCTGCGCGTTGTTACAGTGGTGTCAGTGTGGTTTACGCAGTCATACTCTTCCTGTCATAATTATTAACTATCACATTAATTATCTTCACTCGAGTGACAAAAGACCAAACGTTGCGGCGGCTGTTGTTTTATCAAGGCTACTGTAAATCATTGTTCAGTATCATGCTTGGGTTACATGCACAAGCTTTAAGAAAACAAAGGCACGAGAATAATCCCACTGAACTTGAAACGCGTGATTGTCATTTGATTTAAAGCCGTCATGGATTTAACGTGGTTTATACAAATGACAACATTACAATAGCTCTCATAGTATCGTAATAGTACAATAAGGAGCTGTAAATGATATATGACAACAACAGTCAGATGGCGTCTTGTGCTATAAGGAAGTTAAGTATGACTTACTAGATGCCTGGTTTATTACTAGTAAATAAAAAAATAAAATAAAAAAAATCTAGACATTTAGCTGCTAAATGTTTACCAGCTAATTGCAATTTTTTCCTCTCTGCTGTTTTGTAGGCAGGTAGTGTACAGTGGGTTTACCAGGGGGTTGTCACTGGAAATATCTGCCTGCTGCTGGAAACGAGGTTGCTAAAAGTGGAATTTACAGGGAAGAAACCAAAACAATGTGCTAAAAGACCCTAAAATTAAGCAAAATATGCTAAAAACAAGCTAAAGTTATGATAGCGCAGCTTTAAAGCTGCTTTAATCTTTTTTTTAGTATATATTAAGAATGGATTAAACTATGCCTAAATGTAATGTCCACCTCTACAGAGCATTATAGTGTCTGTCAGTTCATTGATTTGGTTTTATGGACTCACTTTTACCTCACCTCTCTCACTCTAATCAACCTCTTTTCCAGCAAAGTGATTCATTTAGCTGCTAAAGGCCAGATATTTCCCTTAAAGAGTTGTTGAAGACCAAACCAGAGCTAAAACAAGAGTGAATATTGGGTATTCAATTCTTTCAGATGACTTAACATTTGATGCTCTTTCTTCCAGGTCAAAATCTGGTTCCAGAACCGTCGCTCCAAGTTTAAGAAGCTCTACAAGAACGGAGAGTTTCCACTCGGGGATATTCCTCTTGAGCACAGTCCAGACGCCAGCGATTCCATGGCCTGCAACTCTCCTCCATCCCCAGCTGTGTGGGAAAACAACAACAGCAACAGTAACAACAACAACAACAACAACAGCAGCAGTAGCAACAACACACAGAGCGGCAGCAGCATCAAGAGTAATGCCATCATGGATCCCACCAGCAGGGGGCAGGGTCCCTACCAGCCTCCGGTTGATTCCTCGCCCGCCTGCATGGCAGACTACACGCACCAGAACTGGTACCATCAGCAGGGTACGCATTTAGGTCTGCAACAGTCGGGCCCGACGCACCACACACCATCAACAGCAGCGCCAGCCACACAGAGCATGGGAGCCGTCTACTGACGCTAAAACGTGGACTCTTCACAGCGGTTTGACTGGAGGCCGGCGCCCTACATCATGTTGTTTTTGGATGATTTGGAGCGCTGTTGTGTCAAGAAACACCTGACAGTGACCATCAGACACGAGTCATGACTGTAAAACCTGACACACGTTGTAAAACGGGCTTTTCTACAGTAAATGTGAAATGATAACAAGTGCTGGCCTCGGTCACCCTGTTCTCCTCAGCTCGAAAGTTTATAAACTCATAACATACAAGTTATAATCGAGACTAGGGTGATTGATGTGGGCTTTTCACAGCTAAGACTGATACTGACATCCTATTTGAAATCACTCATAATGGATGATATTTTGTATATTTAATATTGACCATATTTATGCCAAAACACTCGGATTGATTCAGTCTTTCCCTTAAAATGTCCGCCTGAAAAGGGCCTCTGAATCAGCATTTACACTCTGAATACTACTGAAAGTCTTCCTAGGTTTGCAGCAAATTAAAGCCCACCACACCAGCATGGGAATTAATCTTAAAGATATTTAAGGCTTTAATTTAAAGAAAATAGTGTTTGATGTAGCTGTGGTCAGAAACCATGTTAAAGGTGAACAACACTGAAAGGTGCTGTTTTGGAAAAGCTCAAGCTTGTGCTCTCTGTGTCAAAATAAGGCTGGGATATGAAGCCCTTTGAGGCCGCAGAGGGAGCTGTGTGAAGTCTGATGAACGGCGTCAGCGTCGGTTACAGTACAAGTTTGAAAATGAAAAGTATCTGATGGGAGTGAATAAGTGAGCTCACCAGACCTCTGTCGCCCTCTCCTCATCTCCACTTGAGCCTAGCAGCTCGAAGCTACACTAGCTGCTACTAGCATAACACCTGAATCTCGAATCGAACTTTCGGCAGTTGAGTTGCATTGTGGTCAATGTTGGCGCCAGGTTTTGAAAAGGAAGAACAGTGTGTGTATCTCAGATTTTTCTGCATTTGTTTTTCTCCTATCTGTCGTGAGTCCAACAATGTTATAGAAGTGCAATGCTAAATATATATTTATATATAATGAGTACTCTTTTAAGGGTCTTTAAAGGTTTTCACATGTTAGAGCATCTCAAAGACACTACTTACTTGCAGTAAGTCACGCTACTGCAAAAATGATATCCCTTTTTTAAAACGTCTTCCCTCCCCCGACCCTGTGCTGATACCTAAAGGCTATATGTTCAATCAAAAAGAGGGACAGGTAAAAACAGTGTGATGTAGGTGGTATCCTGTTATCCAGCACTGTCCAAAAGTTCCTTTTGGTTTAGGATATAGGCTACATAATTGAAAATTACGTGTTGACTTTTAATCGCAGACTTTCTGTTACAAATTTGAAATCTACAGCGCTTAACCAAGATTACTCTGATGACATCACAATGACATCATCAGGGTAAGTTTCTCAGACTTAACAAAGCTCCTCCAAAGCCACAGAAGACATTATACAACAGTTTTTATGGACTGAGTAGTATTCTTCGTGATGAGTAAACTGATCCTCATAGGTAAAATTGTTGCAGTGGCCCTTTAATTCCTGCTCACAAACAGTACAAGGCCCTGACCTCTACCAAACTATCAAGAGCAACACTGATATAGCATTGGTGCTGAAACATAAAAATAAGTTGTATATTTTATTAACACGTGTACTGTACTCAGGTTTTTTATTTATAACGTCAACGGTAGATCAACAAGCAGTTTGTGCCTTAGCAGCATTTTGTTTTTCACTGTGAAAAAGTAAAAAATAAAATGTCTATATTTGAATCAGCTACTAGTGTATTATTTTGTATGTATTTACCTGTGAATGCACTACACACACACACACACACAAAGGCGTTGAAAGTGTGCTGACGGTGCTTTCCTGGTGTGTCTGCCAGAGTGAGTCAGACAACAGATACAGGTTGCACCCATCTATATATTATACACACACACACACACACACACACACACACAGTGCGTGTAAAGAAGGTTGTGGGAGGTGACAGTGCAGCAGACACTCTGGAGTCTCTGGATACTAATAACACACTGCTGACACAGAGAGAGACGGGTGTACTCTGCTTTCATGTGGCACACAGTTGGAAAAGGGAGGAGAGACGTGTGTGTGTGTGTGTGTGTGTGTGTGTGTGTGTGACATACAAACTGCTCTCCAAGCTCTCAACTAACCAAACCCACAGGTTAGCCAACAAAAAGAGGGCGTGACAAAAAAAAACAGACAGGGACACTTTCAAACAATGTTAACAACCCAAATACCAGGGCCTTCAAATATTTCTCTTTGTGACCCTGTATGAGATGTTTTGGTTATTTAAATGAATGGTTCAGCATTTTGGGATATACTCATATTCGCTTTCTTGCAGAAAGTTAGATGATAAGCTTGATACCACTCTTATGTCTGTACAGCAAAATGAAGCTGCCTAGCTTAGCTTAGCACAAGTTTAAATTCAGTTCAGAAGAGCACCTGGAGGACAGAAAATCTGGATGAGATCTGAACTTCCTTTACAATCTCTCATTCTGTCAAAATATCTGTCCATGAACCGTTCGGCTATGACCAGCTCTAACTTTTGCTTAAAATGCAAAGCAGCTGGCACTCTTAATCGTGATCATTTAAAGGTCTCTGGACACAACTGTGCACGACTGCTTCACTCCGCATCTTTCACTTGAACTCCCAAGTTCAAACCCAGTCATCCAACCCAGTCTTCAGGCGCTCCTCCTGTTGGCGCAGTACTAGTTCATCTTTTGTGTCAGTGTTAACATGAATTATTGGGAATATTTTTTTTGTTTCTGCCTCTTCAGAAAAATGTAAAACAGAAAAAAAGACATTTTAAGAGGAAGCACACACTTTAAGCGCCAACTCACAGATGTATGACTAACATACATCACTGACATACATAGTACTATGTTACAGCTGCTTTTTTTGCTGATTAAGAGTTTACACATACAACATTTGTAAAATTGATCTACACGCAATAGTTATTTTTTATAATTAAAAAAACCTTGGTGATGCTTGTCATCCATAATCAGCCAACATTAGCTTATGCTTGTTAGCATAGAGCAGCAATGTGTATGATCTGTTGGGAGCTAAAGGGTAAAATAACAGATCTCCCCAACAATGTAGTGTAATATTAAGTCTCTTTTTTGTCTTTGAATGAATTCAAGCCACAGGCCTTAAACGATGTTGTAGAACTGACGTTATCACGTCCTTCCTGGTGCCTGACTGCAAGCTAACGTTACTGCACAGCAGTTGCATTTTATGAAGTCAGCAACCAGCCTCAGCTTTATCAACGGGTTTTCAATCTGGTGTTAAATCCAAAATGCATCCTCACGTTACTTCTCAGAAGGCTTGCTGTAATGATTATCCACTGCGCTTGTTTTTCCCCATTTCTGTTAGCAAAAACATAAATTGCCTAGATTACTGATAGGACAACAGGGCAAGAAATGGGTCAAATAGACAGTGCACTTTACAATCGCCCTCTGCTAGAGTACAGAGTGCAGGCAGCCCGTTTCGCTTATACAGTGACAACTTTGAATTGAACAGATCATTACAGATCGAATATAAAATTTTTAGCCATGGCTACCACTTTGGTCCAGACTGAAATATCTCAACAACTATCAGACAGATTGCCTTGACATTTTGTACAGGCGTTTTTGGTGCCCAGAGAATTAACTGCTTTGGCCTTTACTGAAATATTTTGACAACTGTTGGATAGATTTCTATGACATTTTCTACACACATTTAACCCTCCCCCCCCCAGGATAAATTGCACCAACATAAGATCAAAATTTTGATTTGCCCGCTACAACAAAGCTAATAACATTCCTATCAGCCACAGCTACTATGTGTTCATTGCTAATTAGCAAATGTTAAACTAGCATGCTAAACAAAGATGGTGGACATGTTACAAACATTATACCTGCTTAAAATCAGCATGTTAGCATAGCTATAGACTGTGTTATTTCCTGTGGGTCTTTACATTACTTCAAATTTGGAATAAAAAGTAAGCCCTAGTTTATTGCTTTATACAAAGTAATCTCCCAGGTGTGTGTGTGTGTGGGGGGGGGGGGTTCTCCATGAACATGACATGTAAAATGATACAAAATTATGATCAAAAAAGTAGTTTAAAAATGTAGTGAACAAAAAAACGTGACTTAAAGTAGGGAAGGATAAACATCCACATTATTGTCACCTGAACCCACAAGTGTGCAGGGTGTGGACCCCAAACCGCAGATCCCCTAGGACACCTTCCGTGTTTGTTTAGGCTCTTACCTTCCTGTGCTGAGCCCTCAGCTTCCAGGTGTCAGAGAGGAATGTATCTGAACATCACAGGCATACAGACAGAGAGGGCGAACAGGGACTTGTAGCAACCTGTGACTGGTACGCCACAAGAAAAATGGTTTTTACTAAAGCCATTGTGGGTTTCTGGCTGACAGGTTAGGGTTTTAACAAACAACCAGTATATTATATTCGTGCAAACTAATGGATTCCAAACACAAACATGCAGAGGAATCACACACGGATTTTTCATGGTTATGAATTCTTCAAATCAAAGTGTTTCACCATCTTCTGCAAAAGCATGTGGACAAAATGAAAGCCTGATCATTTGTATCACCATGAAAAGTTGGACGACGTGTTTGAAAGGTGAGCTAAGGTGATAGTTTTACATTTCTGCTCACTGGCATTCACAGGCAGACTGAAGAGGGTGAGACTAGGTGATGACATAAACTGCTGCGAGCTGAGTGGAGAGGAAAACTCAGCAGCGGAAGGAAAGTTTATAACAGTGTCATGAAAGATTTGGAGCTGACGTTACTTTCCTTTCCCTGCCTCCAGCCATGATCTGCACACTGCACTTGGACTGATATGTGCTTTTGAAAGCCGATACTAAAGCCGACACCTGTTTTTTTTTTTTTTTTACAGAGAATTGCCAGTAGAGGATGTATAGTGCCAATATGAAACGTCAAATGATGGGAAATAAACCGAAGCAGCTTGTGGACGTTTATGATGCACTCAAAAACCACAAAAACACAACACACCCATTCAGTGACAGGAACACTTTGAGATATGTAAAGAACCAATTTTACAGAAAAATAAATATAACCCTTTGCACCCAGTTGATACAGTTTGCATCAAAAATCGCACCCCTCTTTCTCTGACCCATAACTCTGTGATAAAACATATGATATGTTAATTAATGAGCTTTGTTAGCTTTGGACACAGTCAGGCTAGCTGTATTTATGCTAAGCTACGCTAACCACATGCTGGCTGTAGCTTCATATTTGCTGTACAGACATGACAGTGGTATCAATGTTCTCATTATTTGTTAGCAGTCTTCACCTTCACTGCAGTTGTTGGATCTTTGCTTGTTGGTGCATTACCAGCACCACCTGATGAATTGCTTGCACACATGCACAATACAGACAAAATGAGGACCCATTTATATCAACATTGATCAATAATACTACTAGTGGCCATAAACTCCACAGGGTATGGTATATCTTTAATAGTTTAACAGTACATTATGGATTTCAGACCCTTTATTCTAATCATTGTGCATAATTTGCTGACAGGTGTAGGAGACTGTTCATTTTGCATCTGTAAACACATAATGCAGTGTATATGCCATGGACACTACTTCTTTTGTCCCACTGTGGACATTGATGAGGTTCAAATTAGGTGAGAGAAATCAAAATCATCCCATCCCATCCCATATACGGAGTTGCCTGTCTTTCACTATGACACTGCAACAGAAAAAATGAGCAATTGTCACACCCAATGCCGTTTTAAAAAATGTTTTAAAAAATGGATATTTGCTCATCACTCCCCAATATTTCAATGTAAACATATATGCAGGGAGTGATAAGGTTGAAGCCTAGACACCAAACTCTAGGTTCTGCTGCTGTAAGAAACATCAAATGAAGTACAAATATTGACAGTGCACAACATGACTACCAATATCAGCCAAATATATCGGTCTAACTCTGATGCAGAGTGCATTACACTAAGCCCATATGTGCATGCATGCACACACACACACACACACACACACACACACACACACACACAAAGCTCTGTATGTGTTGTGTTTTGCGTGTATGTGTTTTTGCACTGCATGGGTCAAGTTTAACAAGCAAATACAGTGACCCCTACTGTTTATGACTTGTTTTAATTAATGTGTTTTTTCCCCATGTCTCTCTCGCTCTCTGCCTCATTCTAGGAATCTCTCTTTCTCTCTGCTTTCTACTCTGCAGGGGGTCACATGCTGTCATCTGCCCAGTAGCAAGTTGTGAAGTCTTCAGTTTTATAGTTTTTACATTTTTGTCCTCACGCAAGCTCTTGAGTTTCCTGTTCGTCCTCCACATGCTTGGCGTTTATTTTCCTAAATAAACAGTAATATTATAATATATATAGTACTTATCCTATCCTTGTCTACAGTGACATGCTCACAAGTGGAAATCTTATTTCTGCGTCTCCTCTCACCTTGATCATTTCCATATTAGAAAGCATAGAGGATAGCTGCTATAATAAACACTAGTCATGAACATCTTGAACAACATCAGATGTTTGTACATTGAACTCTGTGCTCTCACAGGGTATCTGCAGGTCTTAAAACACATTTGATTTAGTTCATTAAAAAGGCCTCAAGAGGCCTATTTCCTCTTCCCCACCAAAGGTGGGCTATTGAGAGATGTTACACCTATGAACTTAAAATGGGATTGTGTGACAGTGAGTTGTGCTGCAGGTGTTCATTCCTTTTTTGTGGAGTTTCAGTCAGCACCATCGTCTCAAAGTCAGCGCATGGGTCCCTTTGTTTTTAATTTATTAATACATCTATCTGTTTTCTGCACCATATCTAGGTCCAGCTCGCATTTATTTAATTAATGTCATTAGAAATTACATTACATTTAGGCATTTAGCAGACGCTTTTATCCAAAGCGACTTCCAAACTCTGGGGTCCTCAGACGTGTGAACCCACGGATTAAGAGCATGATTAAGAGACTCATGCTCTACCGACTGAGCTAGCCGGCCCCCCGGAAGTAGTGAAAAATGTTCAAGGCCAAATTGTCCACACTGTGGCCAGTATGATACTGAATGTTATATTGCAGTCTATGTGGTGTTATAAAGGTCTTGAAAAGTCTCCATTTTAACTTGGTGTTTTAGCTCCCAGGATAACTAGCACTGGAGCATTACAGGGCTGTGCTTTATCCCCTATTCTATTCTAAACACTTTGTGAACACAAAGGGATGGAGTGGTAAAAAAACAGACTATGCAAAAACCTTAAAATATGCTGCTTGTGATGGATAGATGGACCTACTGTATCAGTAAAAACTATTCAAACACAGTCTCTGTGGTCTTTATTAAAGATCAAAGTTTGGAATATAACAGAATAATAAATCTGATTTGGGCAGGGACAATATTGATCTTCGCTGTGGGATCAGCTGGCAGCTAATGCGTTCATTTTTCCAGGTTGTCTCCACATTTGATTATTTAATTAAATATGCTCAGTATGTGCACAAATGCAGGCACTCAATGGCATGAAGAACGCAGAAACGCAGCTACTCTGGATTAAATCTTAGTGCTCTTCCAACATGTCTCTTGAAATAGAGAAGGAAGTGGCAGGAAGTGACACAATAAACATGTCATAATATGAAACCGTGAACATAAAACAAGGATGGGATGCAACAGTTTAACCAGGACTCACCACGAGTCCACATTGGGACACAAGCATCCTGCTGAATTCCAACACAATACACTACACACAAGACAAAAAGGTGAGAAGTAGGGATGTGCGGATCGATCCAAATATCGATAATATCGATACCAACGTTGGTATCTGTATCGATACCAGCGTGATGGGATCGATACTTTAGTTTCGGTTTTTCTCCTCTACATTCAGTACCTGCTACCGTTCCATCAAAGCATGTCTGAGTGCAAACGTTGCTGCTTTGACGTTGTTCATGCTGACATTGCTCCTCCTCCTCTCCACTCTGTTGTGTTTTGTTGTCATGCCGTCACGTGACTCAGCGGCGCCAAGAACACACACATAATCTGATGGACTGCATCCTGTCACAGAATAATTTAAGTTTTAAAACATTTGTTCTTCTTTAATCATTTTGTGCACTTTTGTTTATTTAAAAAATATGTTCATGATGTTCAATGCAATGTTCACAGTTACAGTTCATAACTGTGAACTTACAAAATATTTTCTGTCTAAAAACTTCTGTTCTGGGTTTTAACTTGCACATGATTAACTAGTTAACAGTGGAATTCACAAAAATCATTTAGTGTTTTATAAGTAAAACGTATCGGTATTGGTATCGGGATATTAGGTTTGGTATTACTTGGTATCGGATCGGAAGGAAAAATAGTGGTATCGCACATCCCTAGTGAGAAGCTACACGATTAGAAAGGTAGTGGAGCAGCAGGGTGCTGCCAAGTGTAAATGAAGTAATGTAGTCCAAGCGCTTTTAATGGACATAATGCCGCATTTTAAATATTCTTCACAGCTTAACCATTACACTGTATCAAATAAATGTAATAAATTAAATTAAAAATTAAAAAATTGAGCCAGTAAACTGGATTCAGATTTGATGTAAATGATCAAGCAGTGTAGAGAAGGACTGAGGGAGTTTATTGTTGTGGAAGTTGCAATTGGATGGAGGTCAGGCAGATTTTATGAACTGTTTGCTTTTATATTCTACTGTCAGGTTTGTATGCTTTCATTTCATTCTTAGTGTATTTTAAATATCATTTTTTTCCTGTGAATGAAATGAGACAGGAGAGAAAGATAAAGCTTTTTTTTGGGGTCAAAAATGTCTTCTTAGATTCTTCTTCTTCTTGGTTTGAGCTGTGCAGTGTTTAAATTCCCGGCTGAAAGTGAGACGCACTCTTCCACTGTGTAAAATTATCCGTAAATAATCTTACATAAAGTTTCAGTCTCATGTTTTGTGTTGTTGAAGCTACTTCCGAATGACTGAGATGATGCCTTAAGTTCCTCTCAGAACTGGGTTGTACTTATGGATGGAAGATTTGAGTTTCACTGTGCAGAATGACAGACGTGCAGAGTTTGACTCTTTTCGCGCTCACCTCAAGTCTCCGTTTAACACGTGGACGTACAGGAAGGGCTTTGTGACATCACTAGATTGGAAGCCATTCGTGGGTCAGTATGCATCTTTCACAAGGGTGATGTGGAAACCTGAAAATTCCAGCACACAACACTACAGATTTCTAGTGAAGTAGGAGACGCCTTGTATCCAGCAACTTTTTTTGCACAGTCTATATTTTTCATTGAGGGAGAAAGAGTAGATAACATTTGAAGAATACGTGTGGTGGAAATCTCTCCACAGACTCCAACACTCACTTGTGTTGGGGAAGAGTTGTAAATTGTAAAATTGTCAGTTGTCTCTTTTTTTTCTACCTCAATTAAGTTCAATTACCTTGATTTATTCGTACCTGCCAGAGAGTTATTGGCTGGTATAATAATTACTTTTCTCTAAACTGGCACTGTGATCTTTCCATTACACATTACAACCTTACAAAATGAACTGTACCAGTGAGGCTTTTTGCAGTGCTGCTTTAAAAGTCTCCACCACTTCTCTGTTTGCTTTCTAGTTTTTGTTGTTGCTGTTGTCTTCCTCTTTTTGCCATGTTCCCCAACCCCCTAACGGGCTTCCATCACTTCATTAGGACAATACGACGTGTCTGAAGTCTGTGAAGCAAAGTATTCCATAAAACTCTACGGTGTGAACTTCGCCAAAGGCAACAGGATGCTGCTCCAAGGAGCAGATTAAATACATCGGGGCCTTCTGAAAGCTTCACTGTTTGGCTGTTTGAAGGAGATGTTTGGTCCTCTGAACAAAAGAGAATAAGAAAAGATCTGTAAAATATAAATTATGACGGACAGAAGAACAGTGTCCAAATAGAATGCTCAATGTGTAAACGATTGGTCCGTGAATCATCATTTCTCCCAGCGTTTACATTGTCCTCCCTTAAAGAATAAAAGGTTTGCCAGAAACGGAAAAATAGTGATGTCCACGGACATTGTGGCAAAATGTTCAGGTTCCCTTTAAAAAGACTTCAGTCAACTGTCTCCACTAGATTTAGGAGGAAGAGGAAGAAAGTTCCCCATGCGAGGCCACACCCAAATCTCTTACCAATGAAACCTTCAGGTACACGTAACACCTTAGCCCTCAACCCTATTCAACATTTATAAACACTATATAAACAGATATCTTGGGCATTTGAAGTGTTTATTAATATAACAAGTCCTTCTAAGAGGCATAACTGGTGTATACACACTTTAATTAATGCTTGACATGTGACACTACTGTAATCTTATATATCTGTATGTCTTCAGTAGTTTTAAACACATTATAAATAGTTATAAACCTGATGTGATGTGTTTTGCAGCTATGTTCTGTCAGTATTATATTACATATTGTGTGTTAGTGACACGACCACTGTTTATGTTACAAAAGGTGTTTAAAAATGAAAAGCTTCATTGTTTCGTTTCACAACACTCATCCCTGCTATTGGTAAGAAATGTCTTGTCAGTTACTGATACTCTTTGAGCACCATTAGCATGAATACATCTTACTTTCACTTCTCTTTAGGTGGGTAATAATCTGTAATCTTTATACAACATTACTGAGTATTAATCCGAGTGTACTAACATGATGAATGTACTTGCAGCGTTCTGTATAAGATGCACATTCATGCTCAGCAAAAACCACCAGCATGTATTGTAGAAAGTGTCCAATCAGCACACTCCTGACAAGTCATCTGTAGTTAACATTTTGCAATCACTTATCAGTACTAATAAAACATACTTAGTGTAGTGCACATTTTTCTTTAGGTCTCCTTTAGTTAACACAACATTACTATGTATTTATTGGTTCATGAATCAGTTATCTGGATGACTTGTCATCACCAGAGCAGGTGTTTCAGAGGCCTCAGGCTGCATTCTGTGAAGTTAACCAGATAACTCAGTAAACCTGCATCTTGGAGCAGGTCCTGGTCCTGAATCTACAGGACCTAGTTCTGCTCAGTGGAAAAACAAACTGACTTTCTTGCATAAATAATGTCCAAAAGTTCACTCCTGGAAAGTAATGTATACTAACAGGAGGTGGACAAATCAGGGGCTTCATTTTTTTTTTACAATGCATAAAAATTATAAGCTGTTTATGTACTTTCATATTACATTTTTACAGCATCCTATAAAGCATTTATTAAATGTTTGCATGCATTATGCATGTATGTTTAAAAATACTAAAGGAATCTGATTATGTATGATTTCTACTACTTGTACTGCATAATCAAATATTTTTGAACATACACTTTGGTTATAAATAATAATCAACATTCACTCAAGTACAAATTCAAGGTACTTGTACTTGTGTATTTCTATTTTATGCAGCTTAATATTTTTTTAAGATTTGTCTGAGAGCTTTAGTTACTTGTCACTTTACCGGATTACAACTTTTCATTCATTCTTCCCCTTCTTTAGCCAAAAAAATGATTTAAAAATAGCTTAATACCCAACAGTATAGCAAAAGCAACATAACACATTAATGCAGCAGTCATATTAATCCAGAAACATCATATAGTATATAATATTAAAACAATGACAGGTAGCATTTTACTGCTTATACTTATTTAATGCTTATACTTAAGCATGCAGGACTTTTTTGCATTACTACTTTTACTAAGGTAAAGGATCTAAATCCTTCTTCCACCCTGCCCAGGACTGATATAATGGATAACTGGAAGCATTTAGAGATCATGCTAAAAAGAAATGTCACAGTGATGCTAGCCTTTATTTTGTCTGGATATTAAGAAGGCTGAAGCTACAGAATTTAAATAACTTAATTATGTTTAGCCATTAAACAGGTTGAGTTAATACACAGACCACCTGCCCATTTTTCATCTTGTTTTTGCCTGCTGTACTGGTTCCATCAACGTGTGTTATATGAGCTCCAAACATGAAGCATTCACAGATGATAATATGACAAGAGTAATGTTTTTGCTGTGATGTATGAGCATGAGTCTATCGTGCCAAATGACTTCACACTTCTGGATGTGATCATACGTTCAGCAGACTTTTCAACCCATAGGGTGACAGTGCAACCACACGTCTCTCTTCCAAGAAAGAAAAAATGATTTTATCGCCTTTTAAGACACAAATGTACACACGTTCTCCTCCACACACACCATGGCCTTTTGTTCTCACATTAAACGGCACCTGAAGGTCATTTGGCCAGTTTTCTTTTGTCCTTTCAGTCCGTCTCCACAAAACACTAACCTTGTTCTAACACAGTATTGGAAATTATTCAAATTACTTTCTTTTTTTGTCCTAATCCCCCCCCCCCCCCAAAAAAAACACAGAAAATGAGCTTCTTGTAGTGTTAAAATTAAACCTATACCTACCACCAGCAGCATAATGCACTGATGTATGAATGCATTTTTGTAATAGTCATTCAACAGACCAATTGCTTGTGAAAGGATTAGCCCTCAGTAATCCAGTGTGATGTAATCCACTACTTCCTAGCCTTTTCCTTTGGGGCCCAAGGCAGAAGGATATTCCCTTGACTGACAATTACATATAATTACAGCGTCAGAGTGAAAGCTTTATTTAACAAGCTGTGTCCTAAATTACCTATAATTGATGTGGTCATTTTATAAAATCATTGACGATGTTTGACGACTCTTTTCGCTTTTCCAGATGTTTGCGGGCGAAAGATGTGACCTGCTTCTTCTGATTTACGACTTCAGAGAAAATGGCTCCAGGCCTCTGGGGCACACGGAGACCTTAACACCGAGAAGGGATATGTTATTTTAGCAGTACGTTACCGAAGCCTCAATTTGACATTATCTGTTAAAGGTGCAAAAACAAATTATTTCCACAGTTGGATGTAAGTTAAATAAACAAAGTCAAATAGGGTGGCAATGATCACTGGGTTTGATTTATTTCAAATAACATAGCGTATCCCGGCCCATAGCCAATATAATATCGGCAAAATATTCATTCAGTATTTTAAGAGGTTGTTGAACAAGTTCCAGTCAACAGATCATGGCTTATATATTTAACTGTAAACTCCAGGAGTCATGGAATTGAAGTTCATGAGAAGTGTCCCACTTCAGTAGGGCACAAGAGGGGAACAGAAAAAATCAAAGTGTTGGATTGAAACATTTAAACTGACAGCAGCAACCATCACTAAAATCCATCGGAGCATAACAAGAAAATAAAGGTGAAGCGTTGTTCACAATCAGAAGAACCGCAATTAATTAAACCCCGTTATGTAGCATGGGAAAGTCCCTGCATCTAACAGCCCATTATTTACCACCAAAGTCTCCAAACCGACAGTGAACGATGACTAGCTGGAGTGATAGGCCCAATTATTTAAAACTGGTCAATGGAATTCACTATGAGAAACAAAATCAGCACACTAGTCTCGAATGGCCTGGAGTAATTTTGTTTTATACATATATGGTTTTCAAATACATGTCTTGCATTGTCGATCTTTTAAATCTATCTACTATTTTAAATCTGTTTTTGTAATGAAAAAATATATATAAAATTTGACTCATACAATGAAGTAGCCATGTCCATTCAGTGCCTATTTCCCATATACTTTTAAAAAAGGGGATTATAAGTGCAACATAAAATGGCTGTTTGTTCATACACCTTATCAGAACCCCTGGTACTGTAATCAACATTTTCATAATGGCTCTTTAAAGGTCCATATGCTACACAGAACCTTTATAGTGTTACCCTGTTTCATAAAATACACACAATTGTCATAATCAAAAGAATCTTATCTTAGATCTGGGTTATTTTAACGTTAACAAACCAGAGGGTTCTTTGAATCAGTACAGTTCCATATAGAACAACTATGAAGAAGCTCTAAAGAACCCCCTTATTTATTTGATATTTTTGTACACGTGTATCTGCCCCACCGTAACCCACTGAAAAGACAGAAAAAACCTGAATTGTCCAGAAACAGAAATGTAGGGAAGTTGTAGCTTTATGTAAAATGTCTTGGCAGGCAGAGTTCCTCTGGAGGCAGAAATAACTTGACTGGCTGTATCAAAGTGAGACTATGTTCACTTTTGAAAGAAGAAATAACACTCTTACAAATGAAAAAGTTCAATTCATGAGCAATTAAACAAACCCTTGCTCCATTCAGAACAGTCAGGGCTACAGCCTCAGGGATGACCCGTAGCTTATGGTGGCTAATGTTAGCAACAAACTTTGAACAGATATTGCAGTGTAAAGGGCATTCATTAATCTTTTCATTTACTTTCTTACTCATTTTGGCATTTCCCATTATCCTACAATTGGGACTTGTGAACAAGGCTGGTGTTCAGTAAAAGTAGCAAAGTCTCACTTTAAATCTTAATAGGTGGAGTCAAATGCACACAATTTCAAATTAGCTAACTGGCGTAATGAACAGCAAAAACATAAAAGCAAAAAAACCCCAAAACTATAAATAAAAGAATAATACCCCCTTGTTTCTTTGTTGTGGAAGGACATTGCACAACAGACTCTAGCCTTACACAGCTATAGACTAGCATAGCTTTTTTGGATTTGGGCGGTCTACCAGGGGATCTATGCAAACTCTTGTGGCTAGAATGTTTTTTTGCAGTTGTTTTTTAGTTAGCCTATCAGAACTGAGCATTCAGAGCCAATTTGTTGATGTCAAATCAAGATGTACCGGACATCACAGATGCAAATGCACAGCCAACCAATGTTACAAGTACATTTTCTTTGCAAGAGCTTTAGCTAACATCAGCTGACAGCTAGTTGGAAGCTCATTAGCAGTGAATGGGTTTATTTATTTTATATTTTGTGAAATATAACAGCTAATCGGATAAATTCTAATATTTTGTATCCAATCTTTATTGATCTCAGTAGCTATCTTTACTTGATTTATATTTGTCTTTTTATATTCTTTCCCCTTTTCAGCCTAAAGGAACTTAGCCACAATATCTGTTCACTGCAATTGATCTCTGCTAGTTTTATTTTTTTTGCCTCCAGAGCGGCTCAGACTCCTAACAATGGCCGTGTCCCTAACAGCTCCAGTCAGCTTGCTTGTATAAATCCATAATTTGTCCTGGAAATGTTGAGTCCTCCTGTCTGTCACATCATCTGTGTCCTCGGCATGGAGTCCTGCTGGTGTCCGGGGTACCAGTGAGCAAAATTGTTCATGTATCCTCCTGAGTGCACCGGCGCGCCTTTGGCGGCCATGCTGATGTCCCACAGGGAGCACGGAGAAGAGGAGGATGGCGGTGGGGGGGCGAGGTGGTCTCCCTCAGGTCCACAGGGCCCGTTCTTCATGATCTTCTTGTATTTAGATCGTTTGTTTTGGAACCATATTTTCACCTGAAAGGATAGTAAAGAGCAAGAGTTAATAATTGATTCAAAGTTGATCCACATAGCTTCTCCAAGACGTCTAATGTACAATGTATGCATGTTACCCAGTACGTGGACGTAATGTTACTTTCAATCAACAGTTTTTCATGTTCAAAGGCTGTCAGTAGGGATGAGTGCAAGATTAAATAAAGCACCACTAAAACAGAAAAGTTTTAGTAATTACAATCAAAAATCTTAAAACAATAAAAGACAAAAATGCAATAAATTATGATGAGGTTGTACTACAGGTTGAGTACACTATGTCACTGGGTCACTATTGTAAACCAATCACTGACACACCTTCTATGAGTACCATTAGAGATAACAATGCAATAAAAAAGCCTACAATTAGGTAATAACGAGCTATATGCACAAGTGATTATAAAAAGTTATAGCTTAACAAGCAGACAGTAATATAACGGTACAGACACAAATTACATTACAATAGGCATGTCTACAATGTCACTTGCTACTAACTCCCACAGACACTGCCCTTGTAGGAATATTACAGGAATAGTATGTTAAAACCACAGGAGCTAAAACATACCATCACATACAGTATGATGAGATTATTGCAATGCACGGATTCATACAGACACTTGGGTTTTGCCTATAGGTTTATATAAAACTGTACAATAACGAGTGTTAAATGGAATACTTGCAGGATATAATTCTGTGAGTCCAACACTGATGCTCTGGTTAATGAAATGATACAGTCCAAATTTTTCTTCCAAAAACAGTATTTATTCCTTTAAACACATAAGGCAGCAACCCCATATTAAGAATAGTATGTATTTGTGCGAATAGGACAGACATGATAGTATTAGAATATCTCTAAATAGTGAGCTGAATATCACTTCAATCATTTTTCTGTGGTTAAAGATGATTCAGTTGTGTTGTTGTTGATATAATTGCCATGTTCTCTGTTTCCAGTGTGCTTCCAAATTGAGCATAAAATTACACAAATATGCCTCTCGGGCAACCTGTCAGCTTAGCAGGAACAAATGAATCATAAATAATTACACACAGTCAGCGTAAGAATACTTTTGTCTCAAACAGGTTTTAACTGCGCTGTAAAGGAAAAACTGAACGCCCAAAGGACTGGTGCCGCACCGAAAAAAAGCTCTGGATGGCAACAGAGGAGAGAAAGATAAAAGAGCAAGGGAAAGAAGAGAAAACACTTTTGGCGCTAAAATTGTTTTCTCCTCCACACTGACAGTCCTGGGAATTATTACCCTGGGATTTTATGGGTATTTATGAAAATGGTTGAAGTGGTTTATGGAAGATATTTGAGATTCTATAAAAAGTCTCATTTCAGACTGGTCTAATTGACTCCAAATATGTGGAAAAAATGATCCATTTGCCTGATAATCATGAAGGCACCCAGCCTTCACACCCAACTTTCAACATTCAACAGCCAACAAGTCATGCAGAATCTTGACATTTAATTTGATCTCTATTGTTCCAGTGTATGGGCTGACGTCAATTACAGCCCGTTAGAAGTTCATGTGGATGGTGGCAAATACATAAAATTAAACTAGCACTCAATAAATATGCAATACCATCATAATTACACCACATAATGCTGGTATTCAGAAATTAACTTGTAGTTGCACTTTAAACTATTTCTTAGAGTTCTCTTATTTCTGTATTGAGTAAATTCTACTTATGCCAAAAAAATCTGAAAACTGGAGAACTTAGCTGTCCTCACAAGTGTTACAGCCGTGCTTAAAACCAAATTATAAGCTCCTCTTTATAATAATCTATAGACCAATACAATACAAATTACATCCACCAAACTGCAGTGGTGCAGTATAATTATTACCTGGAGTGGTAGTAGCATAGCTCACGGATGAAAACCTAAAGTGAGTATGTGGAGCGTAGCTTATGAGCCCAGGAGTCAATCAACAGCACGTTAAGTTAATGCAGCCTCAGTGAGAGGATTTCTGCTGTAATTGTTGGTTTCATATTCCAGCAGCAACACGGAGCTGACAGCTTCCCTGAGAGCACAACTAATGACACCGACATTAGCGAAGGAGGGTGGCTGAGAGGCAGGCCAGGTGCCACTGAGTGTTTGTGTCTGTGTGTGTGTGTGTGAACACGACATATTAAACCAAACCTTTCAGCGTGTGTCAGCGTATTTCTGAATACTAGGCAAAAATGTTGATCAGTGGTGTCCTGTGAGGGTTTTCAGAAACAAAAGGCTTCCATTTGGTGGGTGTTTTGAGTTGTATGGGCAGTGCGAGTGTGTGTTTGTGCGAGATAGAGAGAGTGAGAATTTCAGGGAAAAACGCTAGAACTGTGCTACGTGCCATTTCTCAGCTGCGTCTGGGAACATTAGAGATTTAGATGGAAAGCGGTCAGGGGTTGGCTGGCGGCCTAATGGCATGAAGGCCGGACAGCGATGTGGTGTATGATCACTATCTTCAAGTGTGTATGTTTATGTTTCCATCTGTATGTGTATGAAAATGCACACATGAGATACATATGTTTGAGTAGAGTTGTGTGTGTGTATGTGCAGGCTATATGTACCCATGCATGTGATGAATGTGTGTATGAGCACAGCACATACTGTCTGTGCTTGTATAGTTATAGCCACAGCAGGCTAATTACAGCTGACTGAGAGCAACATGACTGCGTATTTCAATACAAGTTGTTCAGTGTATCCATCTATTTACCATGTCACCACCATAGAAGAGAAAACAAGCCTGCAAAACACAACATTGTGTTATATGTTAAATGTTTTCTCTCCACAAATATCCATATTTGCTACAGCAATGTTTAACTGAACTCTAATGCTCTGTATTCAGCATTAAATAATCAGCTTAACTAAAACTTGAAAATTATAATTGTTACTCAGAAAAACAAATAAACGTTTCATGTAATTGGTAGTGTGCAACAAGATTTTTCAAAACCAAATTTAGATATATATTCCACCAGACAGAACATTCATTGATAATTGGATTATGGATTATGACATTTTTTAATTTTCAATGTCAACGTTTAAAAAAGTTACTTTCAATATCTTATTATCTTATCTCAATATTATTTACAATATCTGCACATTGCGACTATCGGATGGTTAAACCTCACGGTAACTACAGAACTCCAAGAAACAATCCTCCAATATGAATGAATTTCTTTGGGAAACCCCTTTGTTGCTAAATCTAAAATGAACTTTTTGCCTTGTCTCTGAAAAGGGAAACGTAAAACTGGGCAAGCATTCACAGAAGAGAAGCACCCGGTAAAAAACTAAAAAACAATCAAATTTTATACCCCAAGCCCACACAAATGTGTCTCTATTCCTCAAACTACAACCAGAGATATCCTTTAATTGTGCGCTAGAATCAGTTGAACTCTCACATTCCCTAAAGACTATAATATAATCAGTCAAAGCCCACTTTCCTGGATCCAAAACACCTCAAAGGACACAAATAAACAAATTTGCTGCTTTGGTAAGGATGCATGCATTATGACTTGCAGCAGTCCACATTCAAGAACATTTAGTGAAACTACAAAAGGCAAAGGCAAATGAACGGATCATCTCTTACTCCCAGTGCAAACATAGCGGCAGTGGTTAGTTCATACAGGATTAGGACAGTTCATCTGATGACATCAGCTGCTTATGTATAGCCAGCACACACACACACACACACACACACGCACACACACACACACACACACACACACACAAATGCATGTATCGTATATCAAATGAGGTATTTCCGAAACAACCCTCCCTTCTCCACCTGCTAAATACACAAACCTTCATTTTTCACCTTTTCAACATGTGTAATGTATCTTTGTTAAAGCAGTATAGATCATTATCTGTATCTTAAAAATAAGCCTAAATGTGTCTTAAACCCTTTTATTTCCCGGTGTTGCTGCTACATGTGTCGTCTTCTCCTCTTTCCTACTGTCGGTTCCTACAGAAGAAGAATTATTAGAATCACAGTGCAATGTTGGCATGGTAAGCCAATTTGAATAGGAC
The DNA here is from genome assembly GCA_036024295.1 of Nannoperca obscura. Taxonomy (NCBI): domain Eukaryota; kingdom Metazoa; phylum Chordata; class Actinopteri; order Centrarchiformes; family Percichthyidae; genus Nannoperca; species Nannoperca obscura. Next base: position 48,411 of record JAVQJL010024139.1, on the reverse strand, counting down.
TTGGAAAATGTATGTTTTACTGATGAAGAAAACCAGTTTTCTAAATTTGATGAGTGCAAAAAACAGTTTATAATATTTTTAGTGAAAGACTAAATTGTTAATAATGTCATAGAATTAATGTGCTTTTGATTTACATATAATAACTGCAATGTCCTACAAAGCCAAGATGAAGAAACTAGCTTACTTATATGGTCACAATTTAAACTAAATTGGACTTTTTTACATATTTGTTACTATATGGAACATTGTTATGTCATAGAAATATAGAATTTCTTTGAAAACACCTTTTCAAATTTGCAGTAACTACTAAACAGAGCCAAACTGCTAAAGAAAGAGATCAAATTGAAATTGAGGGCTAGCTGTTGAGATAGCTAGCCTAGCTAAAGCTAAATCTAAATTTACGTGTTTACTTTTCTCATGCTGATATACGTAATTGAGAAATATATATTTCATTTAACAGTAGATGGACAGACACCTACCAAAACAACTATGGACTGTGAGTACTCAATGTGAAGTTGTTCTTTTAAGCAAACTACTTCAAATGGACAAGAAAGCTAAAAATAACAGATTTTATTTGTTTTTCCCTTTTATTAACAAAGGAAGAGTGCAATATCTACATTTTTTGGTATTATCTAAGTCTCATAGCAATGATTTTAGATCCTGAAAACCTTTAGTATTTACTTCCCCCTGGCCTTCGTGAAGCAGTACAGCACATTAACTACTGTATGAATGGAATAAATGGTAAAGCACAGCAAGATTATGACAGCTTTGGCTGGTAAAAGTAATATCACAATATATAGTACTTTAAAGAAACTGACCTCTGAAACTGAACAATGTCTCTAATACATTAAAGATGTCTAAAGTCATGAAACTGTCTCCCTGCAGTACTTGCCAACCAACACTAAGATATATATCTGCTAACATTTACTTTTGTTGTTGTCTTAACTCAGGTTAAAATCTTTTTAAACCAGTTCGTAGATGGAAAAGACAAGGAATGGAATTATTTGCAGACAGTTAGAGGGATTGTTCCCAGACTGCGAGTGTTTTTGAACAGCAAATTTCCGAGCTTTCATCAGCTGGATTACAGTTGAGTCACTATTGTCTAATATCAATGGAGTGTGGCAAATTAGACATTCATTTATAGCAAAATGTCGTGGATTATTATTAAATTCCTATTAAGTGCCTAATAAAAATGGAAAATGAATTTCAGATGTTCACACTGGCGAAATAAGAGGCTGAAAAACATCACTTGTTCACACACGACAGCATCCCAGTGTCGGTTCACTGACTTCATGTGACAGACAAAATGGCCGCCATTAGGCTTTTATTTGCCTGTGATTGCACGTGTGTGTGTGTGTGTGTTCTGAGAGATAGAAAACAAATAAAGTAGACAAATTAAAAGTATTGAGATGACCAGAGGCAAAGCAAGGCGTCCGCAGTTACACCCAACACATGGACACACACACACACACACACACACAGGCTCAAGCCCTGGTCTTTAGAATTGGTGATGTGCATTTCTGACCTCTTTGTTGTGACAACTTCACATGACATTAAAGCGTATATGAGTACATGCCTGTGTGTAATTACACATAAAGGAACGTGCGGTGACACCGGTTAACAAAAATGTACCCGTGCCTGTTTGGCCTTTTATACGGGCTTAGTTGCCCTTTACACTGTAAATTAAGGAACACTTTAATTACACATCCACTGAAACAACAAAGACATGACAGATTCAGATTCTAGAATAAATCTGATTTCACTTTTTTTGCGTATTTTCCATCAAACAAACAACATGTAGGGCTGTAAGTCGTATCAGTATGTTGTGGTCATGACAGCTCAGTGAACTCCCTCACAGTCGTATGTACTTTTTTTAGGGTGAGGTGGTGCACAAACACCCTCAATTAAAGAAATTAGCCAGGGTTAAATTACTTACATAGTAGAAATGTTTCGGACTTCGGATTTTTTAATTCCTCGTATAAGTGTAAAATATTCCTTATTTTTCTGTCCTTTTGTTCTTGCATTCTTAAGGGAATTCATTTTTTATTACTATTACTATATATCATCTTGAAATATATATTTTTTTAAAGTTATTGTTGGAGGGTGTATTGATTCTGTATGTGAAAGAGTAGACACAGCCCACTTTGGCTTATTTTGTGTCCATTTCTGTGTGGGCGCACGTGTGTGTGTGTGTGTGTGTGTGTGTGTGTGTGTGTGTGTTATCCAGCACACTACCTGGGTCTGCGTCAGGCCCAGCTTGGCCGCCAGGTCAGCCCTCTCGGGCAGGGCGAGGTACTGGGTTTGCTGGAAGCGCTGGTTGAGCGCCTGGAGCTGCAGGCTGGAGTAAATGGTCCGAGGCTTCCTGATCTTCTTCCCCTTCCCGTTCAGCCTAACCTCCCCATTCTCTATCACCGTCGTGGGCTTCTCGTGCTCTGGAGAGGAGGAAGGAGGGAGGGGAGCACAATTTTCCCAAGATAAACATCAACACAGGGATTTCAGTGGGGACAGAAGTTTGGCCTTACAGGCACCGTCCTACAAAGGATCACAAGATAATTCGCAATGTTTCATCTTACACGGCCACCATCACGACACTTGAACCCCTTCAAAATGCTGTTTCATAATATAAGGTTTTCCATTTGTAGTATTGTGTGATAGAAAGAATATAATAGAATAGAAAAGAATTATACATTCTGTGAGAACATATGTTGGTAGAGTCCAGAGTGCTATGAGCACAAGGAACAAATGCCACTGAGAATAATTCAGCATTATGCAACATAGTGTGATGAGAATGCTGTAAAATGAGTGTAATGACTATATGACTAAGGATGCAGGTAAAAAGATGTCCTCTCCAAAGACGTTAGGTTATATGCAGCTCAGCAGGGACAGCTCTTCCTCGTCTTTTTTTTTTCAAATACAAAACTATACCGTGTACGTTCGCCCACGCTCATCTTTGTTATGACATGAGCTTATAGCCTGAGAGAACAGCTGTGGACAAGCCAAGGCCCCCCAAGATGTTCAGATTATGTTGCTGAGCTGCAGCTCAGGGGGTGGGAAGCACTTCGAGATGGTCACTTTTGAAAAGAAAACTTCAGAGGGTGTACATTTCCAACTAGCAGTGAAGTTTTAAGCCTTGTGTTTCAATGAATTAGCTTTACTTTATCTGCTCTATATTTAAAACTATTAATAATAGGCATTATATATTTAAAAAAATACTTTTTTCTTTTTAATATATATTTTTCTTTGCGTCTAATCTAATTGAAACAATATGTAGAAGTGTATTGAAGTGTTAGCCCTTCACCTTGTTACAAACATGCACATTTGATGAAGGTGACAAAATACAGAAAGAACCATACGGCACTGTTAGTCCACTGGGTGGAAATATTTCCCCACGTGTACAGTATGCTATTCCTGTTTGACCTCATATTAACAAACTGTTATAAATAAGAGCCATTAAATAAGACGTGTGTGGGAACTAGGAGTGGTAGTCCTGCATAATGAAGTCCTGTCAACGCCAATCACAGATGAAGAATATGAAAATCCACTGTATTTAACGGTTCTACAGCTGACAGAAGGAATGAGTCCTTTTCTGTAGCGGACTTCTGAAACATGTCTTCAGTTCAAAACTGTGTTTGTGAGCAATTCTCATAAGAAGTATAGTGGTTCTTTGGTGAACACACTGAGCGTGTTCTCTTTATAGTAACATCTGATGTGTTGTTTTCACACACTGGCTTATATATTATGTAGACCATGATTGTAATTATGATAAAATAATAATAAAATAATTTAAAACATGTTTTTAAAGACATTTAAATTAAATGAAAATTGCAATTATTAACATGGTGAGTGATTTACAATGACATACATCAAATTTCAATAAAAAAGGAACAAAACAAAAAAAACCTGATGGGATAAAATCATTTTACATGTAAATAGACTGTATTGTAGTTTTATATCTTATTTATCCTGTATTTGTGTATATAAATAGTGAAACTGTATTTTTTTTTTTTACCACCTTAATCTGTTCTATAATAATACTTGAAGTGATTATCACTAAAGACTTTTAGTTTTGTATTTTGGCCTCCTGGCAACTTTGTGTTAAATTGAAAAAATGAGAAGTCCGACTTATAACTGAGATTGTGCTGAAAATAAATACAGTGCATCTGAAAGAAAGGAGGAAAGAATGAAAGAAAAAGTGACAGAAGAACCAAGATGTGTTTACCAGCGGTCACATTTATTTAACTGAATGTGTATAGATGACCTGCATTATTATTATTATTATTAGTAGTAGTAGTAGTATATGATCAGACTCTGTCTGCTAACAATGAATGTGACACACATGATGGTTGACAAACAGCCACTTCAGCCTGCAGAGTGCAGATTCATCTTGTTCAAAATATCTGAGCAATGAAGGATCAGTTTGCCATCATATCCTCACAATAGATCGGGGGATTTGGTGTTTTCATTGGCACATTGCATAGAAGCAATGCAACTTTGTTAAAACGTGCTGTCAAATAACAGCTACTGTGTATACTTCACGCTGTCTGCAGTGGGTTTGTTAAAGTCATCAATGACCCCCGCAGTGGAGCTGGTTGGTAAAGTTTCTTTATAAACATGACAAGCAACAAATACATGTTTAAAACTAACGTGTGTTTTTTGTAAACTGATCTGAGGTCAAATTATTCTTGTGTTATTTTATTTTAAACGAACAGTTAAATCTGTATAACAAAATCAGAGTTTTGCTTCGATTAACTTTTTTAAAAAAAAGCGGATTCAACAGTTTTTGTCGGAAATCTTGTTTTATTACAATTATTATTATTATTATTATTACTGTTATTATTACGACACGGGGTGATGGGCTGGAGGTTTGGGTGTGGACAGCGGGCAGCTCCCGGGCCGCTGCGGGACACCACAGGCCCGGTGTCGGCTGCTTCTTGTGGAGAGCAGGCCTTAAACTCATCTCCCGTCCAACCCTAAAGTACACCAAACATGCCGCTGTGGCCGACCCGTGTGTGGATCCAATTATTGTGCTGCACTGTGGTTTATTTTCATGTTTTTTAGACTATAGACACACTGCAATGTTTTAATGGGCCCAAAGAAGACATCTGTAAAGAATAACTGTTTTACCCCCTTAGATTTATTGTTGCATTTAATGTCTTTAATGAAGTATTTAATGCCGTCACTGTGGTCGACACGCAACATCAATAATAAGATCATATATTTTTAGCGGGGGGGGGGGGGGTTGTGTTAAACAAACGGTTCTGAGCGGATTTCTTTTCATTTCTTTGTTTACTTGAGGTATTTTATCACCAACTCACCCCCTGAAGAGACGTTCACTGACTGTTTGGCCCATGTGCTGAGATTCCACATGTGGAATATGTAGGAGCCAGGACATGTGGACGTTGCATGTATTTTCTATTCAAATGTTGTGTGCAAACCTACCCGCATCCTCCAGTCTGCTGTGTCCGAGCGCGCCGCCGTGACCCCCGTGCTGGTAGGGCAGGTAGGCCCCGGGGTGGTGCGCGTTCACGGGGCTGTGATAGGGCGGGTATCCCAGCGGACGACCGTACGAGGATGCCCCGGAGGAGAAGGGCCCGTCGTGCTGCGAGGGCCCGACGGCGTGCAAGCCGTGGACCGGGTAATGGTTGTGGGACAGGCCGGGGGAGGGCTGCTGGTGTCCAGGGTAGCCGTGGCCGCCGAACTCCAAAAAGGCCGATTTGGACGGATCAGGCGGGACTAAAGTGTCCGATATAGAGCTCATAGTCATCATTGAGGGGCAGTGGTGTGGTGGGAAAGAAGAAGTGTCAGTTACGACCTCCGGAGGGGGGTCATTATAAGGCAACCCACCATCAAAGTTCAATAAGTCAGTACTTTCAGAGAAGCGTTTCACTCTCTATAAACCAGCATCCGTGTTTAAAAAGTAATCTACCTTCGATCAGTGTCACTGTACTCCTGCTGAGTGGGACGTGTAAAGCGGGTGTCGGCGGGTTAGCCGTCCGCTACATCCCGGCTGAAGGCTCCATGATGCCGCTCACAGTTTGATACCGTTCAGGCGGACAGGACGCGTGACAGGCCGACGCGCGGCAAAGACAGCGCTCGGCGCTAAAAACAGGAACTTCCGGGAAAGAGGCCGTAAAGTCGATTTAATATCCTTCGGATCGGGTTATTTCCCTTCTTCTCTCCGTCCAAAACGAGCCTCCCGGAGCTTGATGTCCACCCGTGTTGCGAAGTGGCGCTCGGCAGCGGACAGGAGCGGAGTGTGTTCCTCCTCTGCAGAGCGCACTGTGCGTCCGCACGCACCATTCTCTGTCTCCACTTGGCGCACACTGCGCGCTCATTGGCTGCCGCGCTTCGCCGTGTCACACAAATCACAATCAGCAGCGGCGGTGGACCGGCTCCGGGAGGGGGTTTGGCGGACAATAGGCCTTAATGCCGACTTTTTAAAGAAGTCTTAAAGCGGAGAGCCACTTTAACCATCAAAATATCATTCAGCAGGGGTGAAATTCTACCGGCGCAAATTCATTTCATGTGATGAACAATTGCTTAATTACAATTCAGCTTATTCAATTTGACTGACTTAACTCAATAAATGCACAGAGAAATAAAAAACAGCCCAACCAGCAGGACAATGACATAACATAACATCTTTTATTATGTGTTACTATAAAAAATTACAATACAATTTCAACTAATATGATTAAGTAAAGACTGCTTGTGGCCTTGGATTCACTCGATCCTACATCATTATACTACAAATAAACTTTAGGTTGAGATATCTGACTATATTCGATTTGAACGTAAAATTAAATAAATACATCATTTTATTTTGTCATCACGCGTAATAAGAAGGCAGTTTACTATCAAACAATATATTTAAAAGCAACTGTTCACCGATGCTGTGCATGATTTCATTAAAAAACCAGGGCGACGGCAGGTTGGCTCATGAAACGCAGCGGCCTTCCAAAATAAAATTCTTCCTGCCTGCGGACCAGGCCAAATCATCTTCTGTTGAAAGGCCGCAGACCTGATTATCCAAATGATTCTTTATTAACACTGATCCACAATAATCCAATAAAAAAAAAACACACACACACACACACAATATTGGTCTTTTTAAATTGTTTCTTTTTCATTGTTTTCCTTTATTGGCTCAACATGAAAGTGAGGCGACAGACTCTTTCTGGAAAACGTCGAGAGCAACTTGATTTTACGCCAACTTAATAACCTTCACACACACACACACACACACACACACACACACACTGAGGGCACCGCCTGTGGTCCCACACGAGGGACAATTACAACAAACATCATCCCTCTAGAGAAACTCCAAACTTGTGATTCTGGCAGAGGCTCGGACGCTGTAATCTCGCTCAGCTCACCGTCATTAAACTCATCATGCGGTGGAAACCCCGGACTGCGGGTCTGCTTTCAAATGAAACATGAGCAGATACAGTGATGTCGGACAGAGTCGGAGGAATCATATCAGCTTTGATCACCAGTCGCACAAGAAAAAGAACAGTGCTGTTTAAGTAAATGAATGCGCTTTGTTACTGCTGTCCACGCGATGTGTGCAGACCACGTGTGGCGCGACACTGCTGTGCAGAACCGAGAATAACTGCAACTTTATAATCGAGATGTCATTTTTGTGCAGCCGAGCAGGCGGGCTCGGTTATTATACAGAACTCCCATTAGTTTCAGCGACATATTTTATTGGCACGAATGTGAGGAAAGCAGCGACGCAGCTGGAGCGCGTCTTTACATTCATCACAACGCTGCAACACACGCAAGATGCAGTCTGATGTGTAAATGTGTGCAAAGCCCACAACATCCCATCACGGAGTCTCACCGCTGTTATGGGAATACTGGTGCTCCGTTGTGGAAGCATTCCAGCAGGCCTACTGTACTTCAGCGCAATTTCGAGGTATTTCTACTAAATATTTCCACGTTGAGCTACTTTATACTTCTACTCCACTACATTTCAGAGGGAAATATTGTACTTTTAAATACATGATAAGCTTCTGTGCATTTTTAAAGATTAAAGTAGTAAGTTCCCAACTCTTTCATTAATGTGGGACCCCTTTAAAAAAAAAGGTGTCTGGCTGGGGCCCGTTGCCTTGCTTCTGACGTCTATGAGTTGTTAGCAGTTCGACCAAAGAGGTAAAAGTATCCAATATTTCTCAAACAGCAAGAAAAGCCCCCAAATTGAATTTTTCTTAAGGTTTGACCACCAGGTTGGAAATGACTGGACTCCATTTCAACCAGCTACAAGAGTAAAATGCTGTGTACACTTTAATGCATCACAATCTAATAATGTCATATAATAATATATCAGTCACAGCAGCCGTCTTTCTGTAAGTGCATTTACTGATAATACTTCTGTTGATTAAGGCTTTAAATGCAGGGATTGTACTTGTAATGAAGTATTTTCAGTTTGCTGTATTGGTATTTTACTTTTAATGCTTCCTTCACTCTTTGCCGGGTCTCCTGAAAGATTTCAGCTGGAGGTAAAAGGTAGGTTTTCAGTCTGGCCCCCAAGGCCTGCGGGTCTCTCTTTAGTCACTAAGCTCGGTTTTGACAGGACTCTTTGAAGGCTCTCCTGTCACTCTCAGCAGGAGAGTCACACACACACGCACACACGCACACACACACACACACACACACACGCAGAAAGAGATAAAGATAAAGGTACAGATGAGATCTTAGTTTCTAAAATGCAGATTGTTGTATTTTTAATACAGTTGTGCCAATAGAGTTGACTGAATTAAGGTCAACTACTCCAATCAACAGTATGCTGTGTACACTATGTTAGACAGAATTATTTTTATCATGTAGACAAAGAGAGAAAGACAGACAGGAAGAAGAACACACACACACACACACACACACATACACACACACACACACACACACACACACACACACATACACAGGGCAGAGAGAAGGATGTTTTGGCATGTTTCTTCCTCGTTTCTCTTCTCCTGCCTCTAGGATCCGGCTTATTATACCAACAGGCTGATGTGTGGAGAGTTACTACACATCCCGGCCTGCACTCCTGCTTTCATCTGCGGCCAACATTCCTCCCCTCCCTGACTTCACCTCTGTGAGCGCCGGGCACACCCTCCTTCGCTGATCTCCCAATGCTGTTATTTAGTGGCCCAATTTTTCTGAGTTGTCAACTTTGCTTTAGGTTTATCACACAGCAAAAGGGCAATATGTCAGGGCTGGAGAGAGGTGCAACATGGGAGCAAATGATCGCTCTCTTAAAACTCAATTGTGCGAGTCTGAAAATTGAAAGTCCTCTTTGGCACTTAGACTCATGGGTTCCAAGTATCCAACAGTTTCCAAGCTGACTTCAATCTTAGGCTGTATATAGACTAAATCAGGTGTTGCTGTGGTGTAGGAGCGACACAACGTGGCCATGCAGATTGCAGCAGAAATACTAACAATCCCAACTTGAAGAGCGATACAACAGCCAGCGGCTACGACAGCATATGTCCAGTCATCACGGCAGCCATCGATCAGTCTGTCTTCCGTCTTCGCAGTTGTAACACAGTAGAATGCTACAATGCTACATGCTAAACAAGGTTCCTCTTCACCCGGGCGTCTTCCGGTCTGATCGTCGGCGGTAGGCATTTCTCCAAAAGTTGATTCTGGTTCAACTTTTCGTCACAGGGCCGTTACCCACGTTGGAATGAATGGGAGAACTGGTGTTTTCGCCACAGTGCCTGATTTGATCTGCCTTACTCTCCAGAGAAGTACATGATCTGGCATCTACTGTAAGGTGCTAAACATGAAGAATTCTTTTTCTTAAATCATATCTAGCAATTGCAAGAATTCACAGATCATTTGTCACATCTAACATAAAGGCCAAAGTCTTATTCTTGCTGCACTATTTTTGTGATTCAACAAGTAACACACAGCAAGCGAACAATCACGTTGATTTGTTGGCCTGAAGGGGAGAACATTTGTCATCCAGTGTCGAAGGGAGATGAGTTACTGTGTGACAGCAAGAGATGCAGCTCATACACAGAAGCTTGTGGGAACACATGCAGGTCAGCTTACACCTCCAGGGAGAAAGAAAGAGAGGACGAGGGAGGGACAGAGGAGAAAGGGAAAAAAAGAATCAGGCCATTTCAATGAGTTTTAAATTATTTTTCAGAATTTATTTTGGATGAAAGTTGTAAACCGATCCTTATGTTGTCCTGCAGATAACAAGCCGTTGATAGAAAACTACTATCAAGTGTTTTAAAAGCCTGATATGTCTTATTCCTCTGTGGCAAAGAGCTCCACTGTGCTTTAGTGAGGCGCAATGTTGGAAAATAAAAAATGCCAGATGGACTTTTTGGTTTTGGTCTTGTCATGCCAATCATTGGCAATAAGAACAATACTAAATCGCTCCTTATCCTTTAAGATGTTTGAACCCATAAATCCCTCCTGATTATATAGTTATGGAACCAGGAGTTACAGATTTGATTGAAGAACCTACGGTCGATCTTAAAGCTGTGTTTATTCATTTTGTTGCCACTTGGGGGCAGCAGAACAAGCTGTGAACACAGCTTTGACATATTATTGCCTTATAAACATCCACCATAAGCAGCTGCCTGATTGATAAGAGCGAAGAGAGTGAACAGTAACGTTGCGGTGCCGTAAAACAGAACAATGACAATGACAAAGGCAAATTATTTATATAATTGTTACTACGAGTGACTCAGTTCAGAATACACATATTTAGATGAGTGATATTCATCTAATGTTCCAAATGAAATAACAATATAGTAAATCCTGACGGCAAGAGCAAAACTGAATCCAGAGTAGGCCTGGAAACCTCTCTGTAGACTTCATACATTTCTTGAGATCTGAAAAGAAAATAAGTAATAGTGATGTGCTGTTGATCTCCTTTCTTCTCTTCATCTCCTCCCTTTCTTACCCTCCACCAAGGCTTTTCAATGATTCATCATTCTCAGGCGTTGTTTCAAATGCAGCAGAACGCTCCCAAACATGTGTATGTACTGTAGTTTTTTGTAATATTACAGGACTCTTCAAATAATTTATCACAAAAGCTCAAGACGAGATGACGAAGAGTGGAGATGAGGAAGCGTAACGAACGTAAAGCCGTACCCTCACCTTGATTGAGATAACCAAGCTTTTACAGTTGATGTTGGAAATTAACTAAACAAAGTGCACCAATTTGTTGTACCATGTGCCATGTTTTTACTTCATTCAGTCATTCATTCATTCATACATTTACTGAATGAGATCTGAGGATGTGACAATGAAGCTACAAAAGAGCTAGAAGCAGGACCGGTCAGATGAAGAGACAGGCTGGAACCTCCAGTTTAGCCAGATTATCAAAACCACCCCTTTCTGGGTGAAGCCAAAAGTCATCACACCTCAAATGTCAGTTATAGTCACTCATCGGATTGAAAGAGTTGTGAGTACACTCAACTACTGTAAAATTTGTACATCTGCTAAATGTAATGGATGTTTACATGCACAAACACACACACACACACACACACACGCACACATATATATATAAAGTTGGTAAAACTGTGTTGTCTGACTTCCTGCCCTGATGGACATTTTTGCAATATTTCTCCAGATCTCAGCAAATCAAGTTTTGATTAATGGATAGCAATGATGACCAAATGTATGATGTTAGGTTGCAAAACAAAAAAACATTTCCCTTTATGGCTGGATAGAAATTGATATGTGGATGTTACTTTGACTGATTGCTCTACAGGTAATTTTGGGGGGCTTGATGAGTGTGCTAGATAAACGTACGGAGATGAGAGGGAAAAAGGGGAGAGACTGGAGGAAAATAGCAGAAAGAACTTGAGCTCCAGGTGAGTTCGGGGGTCTAGCTAGCTTACAGCTAACATCTGTACAGTTGGTACATTGATTGAGGCGAGGTGAAAATTTGCTTTGCATCGACCTCACCTTAACAGTGTCCAACCCCTTTCCTAATGCTGAATATTAACTATCCAAAATCGACAATCTGACGAGCACACTCACTTTAAGCAGCGTCATACAACTGCTTGACTGCTATGCCCATTTCTGCAATTCATTGAGCTGTGATTCGCTCTCTGACGGCAGGCTTTTCACCCCAGTGTGAGCATTCAGAACAGCTATAAACATGTTTACCTTTAGGCGTGGCCCAACGACATGCAGCAAGTTTGTTTGAAGCACACCGAGGTCTGTAATATATTTAGGATCCTTCAGCGACAGAGGAAACACAAAAAAACCATGGAGGGTTTATTTGACCACGAGCACAGAAGAGCTGCCTGGGGGAGGAGAAGCAGGCAGCACCTTTAGGCTCAGTGCATGGGAACCGGTGACAGTGACACACATCACGGACTGACATATTGAGTACACACATGAAAGAGATGCGCGCCTGTGTATATCTCTGTTTCCCTGCGAGGTGAGGTGAGGCGAGGGGTAAGGTAGAAGTTGCCTGTGTGCCTCCTCTGCTAAGTCTGTAATTATGGTGTGCCATTATGGAGTACAGAACAAAGGCGAGCCCTGCAGCCCTGCAGCAGCCGGAGAGCAGGGGATGTACTGCTGCCTCTATTCACACCGCAGTTAATAACAATACTCCTCAACGCACTGCAGACAGCACGGCGTCAATCCTCCCACGTGTGTCTCCTTGCGTGTGTGTATGCGTGTGTGTGTATGTGCAAGAGGCGCAGGGGAGGGTGGGGACGGTGCGTACGAGACAGAGCGAGAAAGACTGACTGTGACGGGGTTTCATGTTTGTACGTTGCATGTGTTGGACGTGCATGCGAGAGAGCTTGAGGACAATTCAGGGTTTGAGGCATGCCTCAATTTATCTGCTACTATGTTGCTGTAAGTATGGTTTACCAAGACAAGTTCATCCGTTAAATGAGCCAATCATCCTCTTACAATGAGGGAAAGAGAATGTTTTGTTATCGACAATCAGCCTCTGAGTGTAACTTAATTTGAATGACTGGCACACAACCAGCAATGTTGATTTGTGTCCTTAGGACAGTTGTCATTATGTTTTCTTTGATGCACACATGCCACAGCACAAACCATCAACAGGCAAGACTCCTCAGAAGCATGTGGACCATAAGAACCAGTACAGACAGACATAAGCAGTGTCTTCATTCAGGGGCTGCATCCTTCTAAGGACGCGATCCGCAAAGACAGCACCGAGCCTTCTTAAATTATATACGCCTTGGCCCCTAGGTTTTTTAACATTAGTAATATTAGCTATTCAAGTGAGTATGTTGATGGTACATTTCGGGGATGCCATATTCTCTTGTGTGCAATGAATCTTGGGATAGGTTGGGTCCGTGAAGGATCCAGTCCGCATTTGAAGGAACTTTCCAAATGGGACAGTGGCTGTAACACATTTGGCCTTCAAAGGATGTGGCCCCCGAAGTGAGACACAGCGATCGTTTTTTGCCTGTTGCCACTTTGTCGCCTTGCGCTTACTCATGGTGGGAATTGTTGGGTCTACTCCACGACAATTCAGAAGGAAATATTGTAGGTTCTACTGCACTTCATTTTTCCACTATAGTTACTCATTACTTTTTAAATTTGACAAAAAAAATACAAAGGACTCTGGAGGCAGATGCAAATCCAAGCACAATCACCAGGATCAAAACAAATGGCCAGATTACTTACAGTTTTGGTGACCACAGGCATTGGCTCAAACCAGGCGCGTGTGAAGGAGAGGCTGAATACATTATTATATATAATGATACTATATACTAATATTAATATTATTAGTAGTAGTAGGAGATATACAGAATTAACAGGTGGAGTCGGGGTGAGCTTCAGTAATGACCAATGAGCTCCTTTAAAACAGGTCAAACAGAGGGAGAGAGGCTGGCTGACATTTAAACTCTGCAGTTCTGCTCCTCCTCTGCATATATGAAAAGTATCACTTCAAGTCAAAAACAGACAGACAGTCGAGCAGGAGAAATAGGTTCCCATGTACACGTATGGTATTTTTCTTGTAACCTGTGTTTTTAGGACCCTGAGTAGCAAAGACAAGGCATGATGGAAAAAAGAGGGGAATAACTTTTGACGAGGGACAGTGGTGTGTGTGTGTGTGTGTGTGTGTGTGTGGTGTACTAGCCTCTCTGCAGCTGCCTGTGAAGCCTGGAGAGCGCTCTGCGTCTCTGAGAAGACAAGTCAAGCGGGAGGTACTGTGATATTGGTGAGGCTCACACCATGGAGAGTGAGCACTATGTCAGATATGATTCTCAGGGGAACCGACTCCTTCTGCTGCCGGTGGTTGGGTGGTGGGTTTGGTTGGAGGGGCTTAGCGGAGTGATACGAGGCAGAGAGGGTGGAAGGTTTTGCCTAGCTTGCACAGATTCTGCCTACCCCAGCTTTAAGTAAAAGACCTGAGAACTTCTTCTACCTCTGCATGTGGCCCTTCGGACGGGGCTCGAAGCACTGAAATAAACTTACTAACTGTATATGTTGTAGTTTACACAATAGCTCCACCTCGATCAGCTACAACAGTAAAATGCAGTCAAAGTTAGAAAGCTTATCTTACTTCTATTGACGAGGCCAAAAACTTTGTTCAGTGTAAATGTCTATTTATTTTTTATTCATCTCTTCAAGAATTTCTACAGTTGACGTTTGAAATAGCTTCTGTCATTTAAACATACACAGCCATCATCATAATGACATAATGTCAATGTGAGGGATTAGATGTCATTACTGAAGGTTAACTATGCCTGGATGATACTTTAAAGCGTCTGTAAAACCTTGCAGGCATGGAGTCTGTGTGTGAGCTGATGATGTTCAGGTGCTAAAACAAACTATACAAATATATACAAAGGATTTCATTTCACAGTGTTCTTTCCAACTTGTCGCAATTTAATTAGAATTTTTACAATAAAAGTAGTCACTTTGTTTCACTTCAGTCAGTAGACGTTTATAAGCTAAGATTTGTCACAGATATTGTATATAAATACAGTGCATACAAGTGACTGACAATGTGCAGGGTGTCTCTTTTGTCCTCAACTCTGCACCCATTGTAAAGAACTGTAAATAGGACACGTTTCTTTCAGTGGAAATCTGAACAACAGTTAAGTGTGAGTCTTTAGAAAAACAATTTATCCACGTGGAAAACAATTTCTGTTCTTGGCATGTTGTGGAACCAATGGGAAAACAGGATCAGCAAATGCTTAAACAAAATTTTAAGTGAATAAGCAACCCACCAGAAGTTGCGTGTATTTTTATGCACTGTCAAAATTGTGTGACCACTCCATGAACTTAACAGTCCACACGAAAAAAGAAATGAGATGAAAGAACAGTGGTTTCAGCAGCTGGGTTCTCAGATCTTGCCCGTATCCTCCAGCTGACCCCAGAGTATTTATCATCCAATTTAAACCAGTCTGGCCAACACTGAAACAATGTCTGGGGAAAACCTTCGCTCAGTCTTAATTGTCTCCTCGCACAGCTGACAGAGGGATCAGATGCAGTGACACTGTGGTGAAATGCTGGCTGTTCATCATGACAGACAGCTTTCCCCACTTCAGAAACAATCTGATTGAGCCAGTTAAACATCAGTTTGTGGAGCCAAATGGCCATAACATTAGGCTTGCACTCAAACTACCACATACAAAATGCAGTGTAGGCAATTATAAGCAAGGTAGCCGTGCTAACGCGCACTCCTATAGCTAGTGAATAAGAGGCTGTTTAAAAGTATAGATTAATCTCGGTTGTAGGCAGAAGTAAACAACATTATCCCACTTTTAAACCGGTGCAATAACACTGCATTGTATGTGAAGAATTTCAGCTTTAAGCATTTTGTAATTGTTTTGCTAAGAAATATGTTGAAATCCTGAATGAACTTGTCACAAACTGATGTACATCACCCGGAAATCTAAAAACTTCAACTTTTCATCAATAACTAACACCTAGACATCTTTTCACCTGCAGTAGTTTCATGTCATTATCAGCTGCTTAAACAGTAAACATCAGTTTTGAGTGAGAACTTAATCCTCGAGCCTTTGCTCCATAAAGTCATTTTCATTTGAATTCATCTCCATGACATCCCCTTGCTCTGAAGAGTCTACAGCCATGCTAGCGGCTCTGTGAGGCTAACATGCTGATGTTTAGCAGGAAAAATGTCTACGATGTTCAGCATGCTAACATTTGCTAATCAGCACTAAACAAAATACACAGCTAAGGCTGATTAGTCTTGTAGGTATTTAGTCATAAAGCAAAGTATTGGTCAAAAAACAAAATTGACCTGATGACGGCGCTAGATGACAAGTCAAAGGGTCACTAAAATTACAATTCATGTAGAGGGGAACATAAATGTTTGTACACGATTTTATGACACATGCTTTTGAGATATTTTAGTAAGGACTAAAGTGGTAGACCAACCAACTGACAACCCACAGACTAACCCTGCCATCGCTACAGCCACACATGCTGCATTCTTAGATAACAGTTTACATCCTGGTAATAAAGTTGTTGTATGTTGTTACACATGTTCGATTTCTATTAAATGATATAGCAAATCAGATCACAACACATGAAATCGTGGATTCATAATGGATGGATTGCATGCGTTTCAGGTTGAAAGAACCGTATTTGCTTGAGAACTGCTTGTTTAAAGAAATGCGAGTGAAATGAAATCAGTCTGTAAGCCACTACTTACGGAGATTAGATTATGAATGTATTACATAATTATTATTACTCAGTAACGTTATTTAAGGTGGACACATTTCTCCTTCTGCACAAGAATACAGGCATGCACATGCTTGTTCGTGTTTCATTAATCTATAGTGTGTGTACAAATGGAATCTGGCAATCCTTGAATAGTCCTGAGGATTACTTAGAAGAGTTGCCTGTAACTCCTCTCTGTTAAACTCTGCTGAACCACTTCAAAACAATGAAATACCTCATAATTATCATTATCACCACTGTGGTCAAATTGTTTTGAAGCGGTACTGGGATCGAGGCCAAAACCAGATCCTTTTGTTTTGCTCATACAGAACCCCTAATGCTGGCAAACATTCATTGTTTTGCTCCTGGACACTTCAGGTGTGTTAATATTACTGCAGTAGTATTTTACATGTTGAGGATAAAACCGCAGGCTAGACTCAGACTGTTGTGATAGAAAACTGAACTTTACTGTAGACAGACACATTGTCTGTATGCAGCTCCATATTTTTTTCTTCTTGCTCTCCACTCTTGGCAGAATTGCACAAAGTAATGCTGCCTTTCTCTCTTTAGCGGGCCGTCTTGTATGAATACATTTATTGGAATTGTCACAGGTGAGCATCCATGTTGTGGCCGGTCAATTGATCCATATAGTGTGAGCTTTAAAGTTGCAGGTCGTGGCCGTGTGGAAAGCCTTGAAACGCGTAGTGTGCGTTACCTCAGTTTTATTCATCTTGTGACTGCTCAGCTTAAAATGCTTCCTCACAGCTTGGTGTCACGATTATCTGCTCGGGGCAGACGGACAATGCATTTTATGGAGGCACTACTTGTTGTGCCTATACTTAGTGAAATTGGAATTCAAACAGATTGTTACAGATTGGTTATTACAGTTTATATGTACATATTTACATATGTTTAAATTTAGTGTAAATAATTGTTGGGTTGTGAAAATTCCCATTCTTTTTAATGTCTCTGACTCAGACGAGGGGAACTGAGTCGTACTTGGTGAGAGTCGTTCATCTTTATCTGATTTTGCAAATAAACCTAGTAACCCCCGCCCCCTATAACAAAGAAAAACAAAAAAGAACGATGAACTGTTCTTTTGAAAGATTTTTGGAAAGGAACAGAGCCATGCGGTCATAATTGCCATCACTAATATTTAGTGGGAAGGCCATCAATCAGACCAAAATGATGTTACATTTCCAAACATGTATCAGACTGGTGTTTCTGAGCGTAAACAACTCCCACATTGAGTGGAGCTGTGCAACCATCTGTTCTTCCACATAAAGTGAAGCTGTGTTCGTTACGACGAGCTACCGCAGCAGTGGTGGCGTCGCAAGAGAGCCAAACACATAAATGGGCAGCCAGATTAGTGTGTACATTTTTAAATATTAGGACTGTTTTAAAATAAAATCCTATTCCTCTTGATATCTTGTCTTTCAGAAAGGAACGTGGAGGAGTGCTGTTGGATTTGAACTCGCCCTCCTTTCAGTTGACACCTGCCTGTCCATTGTTCTCTGTTTTCCCTGTATGTGTCAAAACGGGTGCTACACTGTTTCCTGGCAACGGTGGTAAACAGCTGCACTTTGATTAGGATAATGTGACGCAAATGCACAACGAAGTAGAAAAAAAGTGTTTAAGAAGACTTGCAGGGTTAGATTTAAACTCGGGTTTGGCCTAATCTGCACTCCTGTGGCAGATACGTCATGAGGCTCCGTCTCATCTGTCACCATTCCACACTTCCACCTGCAGTACTACGTGTTCTCAAACGCATTGATCTCTTGAGGCTGGACGTCATCTGCAATATGCCCTTAGGCCAAAATCTTAAAGTTCCTCAGATGCGATGGCCAAGTTTGGTCTACAGGTATGTGTGATTTTCTTATGTGTGTGTGTGTGTGTGCACGCACTTGTGTCTTTGATATTTTTTTCACTTTCACACCCTAATTTTTAATTTTCAAAGTGTGTGCTCACAGGCCTGTGGTGATAGGTGTGTTAGCTTTGATGTTGGTAGGTGTGTGATGCACGTGCTCGAGTTATTTTGCAAACTTGCAAACAAAAAGCGTGCATGGATGACAGTTCCTGGTTCACTGTGCGTCTCCTGTGTGTGTGTGTGTGTGTGTGTGTGACCTCTGAACTGTGCCTGAGGGAGGTGGTGGGTGTGCCCAATTTGAGGAGCAGATTTAGCTAATCGGTCTGCAGAGAAGATAAAGAGTAAATGACATTCCACAGCCCAGTATGCTCAAGCAGTGAAAGGCCAGACACAATAGGTGCAGTTATGGAGTTAAACACAGTTTATCTTTATAAGAACACATATGTGTACTGTGACAAGTGTGACAACATAATGAATGAGATGTTTAGATGCGTAGCAGAGGAAGGCTTCATTAGCACTTCTGTCACTTAAAAGGAAACTCCTGTATTTTTACAACCGGCCCTATGTTTTAAATATTTTGGGGTCTAAATGACTAATAGTTACCAAAGCTTTGGAATTGGTTCATTAGATCGTCTCTAATGTTGTCAGAAACTTCGAATAACAGTCTGAGCCTGTCAGTGACAAAAACAAACTTTTGGTGGACGGACTTTCATGGGTGCAATTGCCCGCACGGGTTTCAGCCATTGCAGCCCGTTCGCCTGTGCCAGCGGAGGCGATCTACTAGATTACATGGTAGTCAGTCACACGCTAAATACAGTAATCCGATAAGACGTGCTTTTACATGCCCTAAGCATTTATTCAGAATATTACTCTTCTGACAAGTGCTTCCACCTGCTTTGAAGCATCTAATCCACCAACACGTTGTTTCGAGCCTTTCGACAATCCTTGAAACTTTAAGTTGGATCAGCCACAGAGCAGTTTAGTTTCGCTGCCACCATGATTAAGCGTTTACATGGTTATTAGATGATAATTTTTTCTTCCCGTCCCCCACCACCCCTCTCAACCTGATTGAAAATTCCTTCTGATCGGGTCTCTTCTGACTGAGATTTAGTTTCTTTTTTTTATCACCGTCATCATTACAGCAATCATCATCATTGTTTGTAATTATAATAATCATAATCATACATTATGAATTCTACAAGTTTCCTCAAAAGTAAAAAGCCTTCAGAAAAAGTCTTCAACTTTGTCACAATGTCAAGTGACGGAAAAATAACACGAAGTCGAAAACCAAAAAACCTTCGTTGAACCTCCAACCACAACAGACGAGACATGAACAGGTGCGTGTGCACAGTTGCCATCGATCTTGTGCGTGCATGTCTGTTCAAACTGAGCAGCTCCCTCACTCTTCACTTGCTCTCTCCCACTCCACTCAAGTCCCAGCGACGTCAAGCCAAGAGAAACATACTGAGGAGCTGCACGGCCGACTCAATGCTTCTTGATCTCGCTCTCTCGCTCGCCTTCTTCCCCTCACTCTGTGTCTCTTTTTTTCCACGATACACATGCACTCACACACATAAACAAACACATGCACATGCATGCGCGGCACCTGAGGGAGATGATGAATACCCTCTGTGGATGGACTGAATTAAAAACAACATTAATGAGAAAGCTTTAATTGCCGTCATTCATCAGGCTGTCTACAGTTGAACTCTAAGGCTTACGGATCAGATACAAATCAGACTGACTCCCATACTGTTAGGAAATAGAGTCAATAGTATAGTATGTCATGCAAAAAGAATTACAAAAAAATGTGGATAATGTATAAAATATAAGCATTAACACTACGACCAACTTGAGAATTGGCTAGTTTTAGTTAATGTGTGACAGGAAGTTATTTTAATTCAAGATAACCTTGAAACAGAATCATCTTTCATCTTTATCTTTTATGAGAGCTAGATCTGATTAGAGTGACTTTTTGAAAACACAGAGGTGAATAATTGTAACATGATGAACAGGGTATTTAAACTAGAGTGCAGGACTTTTACACATAAATGAGCGTGCATTGCATTCAAGCCGTTGAGTTCACACGATGCTGATTCACCACCAGGTAAATCTCTTTTTAAATCTACTGTGTGCAGAGACATTACTTTGCTGGTGCACCGGTAGTAAAACCTGGAAAATAGAAGTGTCAAAGAAAAGTTTCTGATGCTCCAGATAAAAAAAGTCAGCGTTTAGAGGAAGGACTACAAAGAAAGCGAACAAAAGCAGCATGGACAAACACAACCACTGATGTAGCTGTTCCTACTGTGAATGATAAAAATGATTGGCATAACCAAATATATATATATATATAGCAATCATTGACTTTCAGACCTCATATCTATGGAGAGTTTGAAATATACTTTAAAATACTTTATATCAATATAAATGTGAAAAACTATGTTATTACTATATTTGAAGAACCAGATCTTGGTTTGCAAGATTTATTGTTTATTAAGAAGCATAAAACCAGACCTCTATCAAAATCCTAATGAAATTCTGATTATGTGTTGAAGCCATGGCAACATATGTTTTGGGGGATGTGGAAACCTGGGTGAGGCTAAGAGGGAACACCTTAATTAAAATCTGCATATGAAAGGTGTGCATGATGTAGGGTGTGTGTCTGTCCCCTTGCAGGTATGTACAACACGCTGTGCATATACTGAGACACACCTTTTTATTACCATTGTTTTGTCTTTTAGATAGATATGTCATGGAAATAATCGATTACAACATTTGTGCACGTGATTATAGTTATAGCATCTCTTTAATTGTTAAATTGCTTGTCACGCTTTTGTACTCATAGTGATTTATCTGCTCACAATAAAAACAAACCCTGTTCCCTAGGAGTTACTTTTATATACAACAAATTTGTTTTGCCAGTCACGTCACTGCTGCAAGGATTATGTTCATTGAAAAATGTTTCAGCGTAATGAATTCTACATTGTTATACTGTACGGTAGTCACAGGGAGGTGGTCAGGGTGGATGTTGGGCGAACTGCACAACTTTTGACACCAGAGACTGGAGCTCATCCCTACTCCTGTACGTAATATGGGGTGGGATTGATACAATGACTGTACAAAGGAGCGGCGTTGAGACCAAAATACCTAAGTATGTCTGTATAGGTCGTCCGTGCAGCAGCTTATTACGATCCATATTTAGGTTGTATGTACGCCGACCTCTAGTGGCAGCAGTAATAATAATGGGAGCAAAGGAAGTCCGGTGACGCGTTGGGAGGAGGATGGAGTGGCTGGAAGGGTCAAACAGCACAGGACAGGAGACCACTGTGTGTGTCCGGTGTGAAACCAAAAGTCAACCTTGACTTATTTTAACTTATGTACACGTGCTGCGTTAGTTTACTTTATTTACATTAATGGATATTGAAATGCAAGAGAATACACAGTCTGGAAAACCATTCTACTCAAACGCTCAGTATTAACATTTTGCAACTTTGCCGATATGTTAATGTTAACTTTTCCTCATTTTGCTGATAAAAACAGTCCATTCTGTTACAAAATGTTGGTATATAAACATGATGATGCTTTATATATATATATATTTTTTTTAATATATATTAAGAAAGCCGAGAACGAACAAGTACCAATCTGAATGTTATCTGCATAGGAATTGTTTATATCTTTAATTGTATTTTATTTGATCCACACTATCATTATTCTTGCACTGTTTGTAGTGTTTAATTACTTTACATTTGCACTACCTGCACTCTTAATCACCTACATTTGCATTTACTCCTATTTAGCACATATTCTATCATAGTGACAGCTCTTTGTAGTAGTTCTGGAAGTTAGACCATCACTTCACAGCTGTGTTTTTGTGTTGTCTGATTCTTGTGTCTGGCATTTTCAGCTTAAGCAGTTGCTACAGGCGCTCCTGATCTCTGATAAACATTATAAGTAGGCTAATAACAGGATGTTTTGTTTTCTCTTGATAATGGGTTGATTATCTCGTTATAACAAGATAACAAAGATAGTTTTCTCGAGATTACGGTATTAAAAAATAATTGCAAGCACAGCTGTTCTCGGCTTTCATATATATATATATATATATACAATATACTATACAATTCAATATATAATAGTGTCAGGAGTCAAAAATGCGGGGCTGGTGAAGTAATTTGAAACATTTGAGTGGTATTTGAATGTAGAAATTTCAAATGTGGACAAATATTTTCTGGGTTAACAGGTTGTGATGTGCACTGATTGTTTTAAAACTTGCAAAACCTGTAAAAATGAGTCACCTTTGGCGTTTGCTCTTTTCTTGTTCTTGGGATTAAAATGCAAAACACAAAGAAAATGAAAGCAGTCACCTTTTAAATCAAAGGGTGGGGAGACAAGACTCAGCCTGCTGAGTAGCAGTCAGGATAGGTGATCTAACTATGTTTCTTAATACTACTGTTATCATTTTATACACTTGGAGGAGTATTGTTGGTGTGAAAAATAATCCACTACAGCTGCAGTTCTCATCATTATCATTATGAAATGCAAAAACAAATGCCTTGATGAGAACATACTGACATATGAGGTGATTATTATGAATAAATCAGTCAGCGTTTGTTGCTCTGCCTTGTTGAAATGGTGCAACGGACACCTTTTACAAAATGGTTAGATAGTAAAGGATAGCTATTTCTAAATACTTCTGGCCAGAAATTACATTTTCTAAATGGGGAAATATTGGCTTAATTTGTAAGTAAGGTAAGTGGAATTAATGAGTGCACACAAATATCTGTCAGGTTCACTGTGCTAAAAAAGAAACAGTTAACGTTTGCTATCATGGCAAATAACATCCATAAAAAGGTAATTATGCTTTGAAAACGAGTTCAATGAGTATATATACTGTATATATATAGTGTTCCCAACTTTTTACATGAAAATAAAGTTAGTTGTAAGAAATCATTTCCAATACTTGGGATGTTAGTATGGTCACTTTTTATTTAGTTCATCTTAATCAAAAATGCTATTTAAGCAAACAATTTCAAATGTTGCTTATTACAGTGTTGCAGTGGGGCTGAAGGGATTTCCATAAGTAGCTGTGTGATGTTTATGCTGCTTGGAAAAAATCATGCATTTGGCTAACGTTCATGTTTGAACACCTTAATCCTCAGCGTCTCTCCGGTAATCTCAGCTCTCATTCTATAATCTCTTATAGAGAGTGAGAGAGAGTGAGTGACTGAGAGAGGATTTTCTCTCTCTTCCTTCTTCTCTTACTCCCTCAAGCTCTGTTTTGTTCTCTTCTCTCTCATCTCTTCTGTATCACAGTAAAACCAGGTGTGGAAAATGAATGTCAATCATTCTACATGTTTACCTGAGCCATTAGCATTCAGTTGGTCACAGTGAATTATATGTATATGTTTTATTATGGACGTGTATTGGGGATGGACATTAGAGATGACAATGATATCTTGTATGTTCTAATTTTAATTAGTTATGACACAGGGAAGAAGCTGCTTTTGGATCTTAATTGTCTCCATGAGCTGTGTGTCACAGGCACTGCATTGTAACGCTAACAAAAACGCCTGTAGCTAGCAAAAAAAGCTAGATTTTAGCACGTTAAAGAATTATTTTAGCACCCTCTCTCTCCTAGAGACTATTTATTATTTTATATTTATGGGAAAAGGTATATTGACAAGCTAAATATTGTGGGCCTATCTCAGTGTCCCTTCTCAAGCTAAATTATGGTTAGCTAAGGCACTTGCTAACATAATACTGCATAGCTTCCTTATTAAGCCACATTCTACTACACAAGTTGCTTGCTGTCAAAAGCTTTAGCGTAACTTACAGCAAAACCTGACATTTGGACTCACTTGATTGCTATATACGTAGACATAGTGAGTTTTAAGATCCCACAGTTCATTCTTCCTGCTGATGCCTCACGTCTGTATCCACTTTTGTCTTCTTAAAAGCTCAGTTTTTTGAAAAACTGCATCCCACCACACAGCAGCGTTGCATGGTTTCCCCCTCCGGTGTGGGTAGGTCTTAATTGTGCTCTGTCTCCGTGCACTTGTCCCTTTCACCTCACACTGTATCTTTGCCTCACCGTTTGTCCTCCGTGCCCCATTTAGCAAAATTAAGTTATTTT
Organism: Nannoperca obscura; assembly: GCA_036024295.1. Taxonomy (NCBI): domain Eukaryota; kingdom Metazoa; phylum Chordata; class Actinopteri; order Centrarchiformes; family Percichthyidae; genus Nannoperca; species Nannoperca obscura. Next base: position 23,746 of record JAVQJL010024139.1, on the reverse strand, counting down.
TAAGTGGATGCAAATTTCTTTCCTCAGTTTTTGGGATTCTTTTCCAGGGATTCAAACCCACAACCTTTGGGTAACAGACCAAAAACAAAATGTCAAGGGAAGACAGTTAAAGCTGAGGTTGAATAATGTAGAAAAAGAAAATCTCAATTAGCATAAATTTCTGCAGCTGACGGAGTCATTTTGATGTATCACTATACAAATAAACATCAGGTTCATGGCCACTCTGCCTCATTAGCTGGTTGTTGTTTACATCTGCACTTAATGTATTGGCTGACCACCCAGATGGAACACACACACACACTTTACACACATAACACACACAACACAAACACATGCAGTCTGGAGTGAGCATTGAAAAATACAAAACACACACACACATTTCCCTCCTTGCTATAAAGTCAGCAGACCAGAACTGCACTGCAGATTTGAGATCAGATCTGAGAGCACACTCCTGATGTGGCGCGCTGATTCTGCTGCCTGCAGCGCTGTGTGTGTGTGTGTGTGTGTGTGTGTGTGTATGTGTGTGACCCTCGAGTCACTATGACTGTAAAAATCTAAAAGAGCTGATGTCTAATACTCATAAACCAATATTCTTTTGTTCTGCAAGGTGAGACTAGAGAGGGGCCTATTCCAGAAACTGGGGTTAATAACTCTGATATTAGCCTGAACTCTAGAAGGACTAACCAGGGGAGGAGAAACTCAATCAGTAAGATCCAGTCTGTGCTTGGTGACTGATAAAAAGCCATCATCGACAGTGCTCTGATTAACAAAGGAGTAAATAAAATAAAAATATCTGAGAACTAAGTCATAATATCACAAGAAAAAAGTTGTGCTCAAAATTCTTTGCTACATTTTGAGAATTCACTTGTTATAGAATAGGTTACTTCAAGTCATATGTTACGCTTACGTCCGGGCCACAGTGCATACCTCCACCTGTGTGTGACGGCTACCTCTCTGAACTGCTGTGTGTGGCACGTGTGTGGTGTCCACACAGAGAGCTTCCTGCTCTTTCTACACTTTGAGTTTATTTTTCATAATGACCATCAACAATAGGATGTTAGATTTCATGATACATTTCATTATATTTAGTTTAGACAGAAAAAGAGACGTGTGCTCAATTGTAACTGGGGAGTTAAAAAAATAATATTTATATATTTCTCTGTGACATATTCTACAGATACAGACATCGAAACTGGAGTGAAATGTGTCCTATTTCTGGTTTGATGGCAATATGACTGTCAACAGACCATTTTCTTTGTCTGTTTTCGCTGAGAGCCGTGCACTGCAGCATTGGCTGTGTCGTCTAACCTGTAAACATGGGGGCACGAAACGAAAAGCAAGAGGCTCCGCAAAGTACATGTGCTGCTCAGGTCGGCGCTGTGGCCCTGGCGTTATGAACTGTGTCGGTCTGAATGGGATATTACGATATCAGCAGCGTGCAGAGCAATGACCTAATAGACAGCAGACTGTAGGACAGGTAGATTTTGGCTGCCTTTGGTATCCTTTAAAGCTCACTTAACTTTAATCACTGTCTGATGCCATGCCTGCACTCTGGTCGCGGCTGTCTGATAGAAACCAGGTCTCCATCACTTCAGCTGCTGCTCCTGAGTGTGTCCCTTATGTGAAAAACAAAAACGAAGAGCTGTATTTGTCATGTTTCCTCTAGTTTGTTGTACTTGATGGGTGCAGCACTTGTGTGTTATTTTGTCTCAGTTAATGCATGAGGTGTGGCACTTGGGACTGACTATGGTAACTCCCACTCTGGGATTGATTATCCAATTGATTTGAGATCCTGTTCAACCAATTATCCAATAACAATCACACACCTGTTCAAGGTGGACTATGTATGTTATTTGCCAACATATGTTTGTTTTTGTCCATTTTCACTATTGAAGATATTGTAATGTCCTAATGTGTGTCTGTGAGGACTATGTCCATGTATCTACAGCAATGCTAGCAGCTCTATGAGGCTGTACAGTGGTTCTTTGTGCTAAATGCTAACACCAGCATGCTAACATGCTCACAATGACATGCTGATGTTTAGCAGGTAATGTTTACCATGGTCTCCATCTTAGTTTAGCCTGCTAACATTTGCTATTTTGCAATAAAAACAGAGCTCATGAGTAAAATTCAAGCACTCTCAAGGTACCTAAATCAAACATTTCCAGACTCTCAAAGCCTTCCTTAGTAACCCCAAATTGTTACTATAAATGCCAGGAGCCAATGGGATTGTTTCATTTCAAATATGACAATTTTTTTTGGATTACATGAGTGATTGTGTAGATGATGAAACACAAGATTATGTCGAAAGTCAAGCATTTTTCAAGAAATATATTTTAATTCAAGCTTATTCCTACCTTTGAAAACCTAACTTTTTGTACGAACCCTATAAACACAAACCAAAGCACTGGACAAATTAGAATTTAGACCCGATGATGTGGCTTCATGAAAAATTGCTAAAGTTTCACACTCTCCACCTTCCCCCAGCACACACACACACTCACACACACATACACTCACATGTAGAGGCAGACATATTGGCTGTTCCACCCTCTGCCTCGCTCTCCTCACTGTCTTCACTAACTGTTTTTTCAGTGTCTGTGATATTGTTCTTCTGCAGCTCTAACAGGCCTTCCTGGTGTGAGTGTGTGTGTGTGTAGCAGTGATTGTGGTTGTATCTGTGGTTGCGTCGTTCTTAGCACAGCGTGTCAACAGTGGAAAGAGCCGCAGGGAAAATTTGACACTTTTCCTTCCATAAAAGAGGCTGTGAGACCTGGAAGCCTCTACCTCCCTCCTGAAGTTACACTGTGTCTGTGTGTCTTTTAAAGGATCGTTTCACTCAAATCACAAACAAATATTTTCTCCATTAACCCCTAGTGGAATCGAGCCATACAGACAGATATATCTGCCCAGGTTGAGCCGTCTGTCACGTTTTTACTAAAAATCCTCAGCAGCATCTCAGACGCACTAATCCACAGAGCACACTGTCAGCAGTTTCCAGTAGAACTATTTCTTTGGTAAAAAGTAGAGCTGTAATAAAAACTGTAGCTGTAAATGTGTCAGATTACTACTTTTTCAAATATGAATTCTGCTCAGTTTTGTGTAAGTAATTTGCGTGTTTGTTTATGTTGGTGTTTTTATGTGCTTTTGTGTGACTGACACCCTGTGTTTTGTTGCGTGCCTTACATCTTCTGCTGTACCCTGGTCTCTCTTGCAAAATAGATGTTAATCTAAATAAATCTACCAGATTAAATACGTAACAAACTTTAATTCTCTCACGACTTACTTTAAAACTATGAATAACTCAAAAATAGGGTGATGGTGAAATACACTGAGACAATGCATATGAGTAAGCAATTTTTGTATTATTAATAATTATCTTTAACCAGTTCCTGGGTCAGTATACTGAGATATACAGGACTTGGATTTGCAACATTATCTAAGATTGCCTCTTTTCACGCTTCCTTTTCAGGACTCTGAAGTGCAGCACCACCTGTTGAAACACTGCCAGTCGTACTATAGTGCAGGCTTTGTTTCCATAGTGCCCTACTGTACATTTGAATGTGTGCATATGAAAATATTCTCTTCTGTCTCGCAGAGGTTTGGTGTACAGACAAAGTTAATGTCAAGGCTGTTCAAATTGTTTAAATGTGTGATGTTTGCAAAGAAATAGCAAAGTCAGTGCTAGGTTATATAAAATGATAAAGTTTTGCCAAATGTATTTTTTTCTACACATCAGAGCCAACAAGAAGTTGCCCATGCAAATCTATTATCACCAGTAGAGTCAATAGTTCAGCAGATAAGAAAGCCATTAGAAGCCTCTGCGGGAGCGTCTGTCCCACACTGTCTTAGCGTGCAGCTGGATGTCTGCAGAGCTGTTAGCGACACAAACACAGAATAGAAAGCAGGAAGATAAATGTTAGGGCTATTTCTTCAGAGTGATGTCATATAATTTTTAGGTTCTTGTACTTGAGAACGTCCATTGTATGCTGCTTTATACTTATACTCAACTACATTTAAGAGAGAAATAGTGTACTCTTTAAAACTTTATGTGACAGTTATAGTTACTACTTTTCAAATTAAGATTTTACATGAAAAAAAGAGCAATGAATCAATTAGTTAAATTACTATTATGTAATTGATTAATCATATAAGTCATTAATCTTATTTTAGTTTGAGCTTCACAATATCAAGGATTTTGTTTTTGTCGTGTTTTTAGGTTTTAAAGTGTAATTTAGGTGATGACGTCACCTTAGGGGGTGAGGAAATTGTGTTTTTCAATACTTTTTATAAACAAAACTGATTGATCGAGAAAATAATTAGCAGATTAATTGATAATGAAAATAAATGTTAGTTGCAGCCCTTAATTAAACCATGAGTGTCCAACTGTTTGGGTGTGCGGCCTTATACAAAAAAGCAGTGTCTTGTGAGGCCTGCTCATGTTTAGGTGTCTAAGAGTTACCCTCTAAACTTCTCAGATGCTTTAATTCAAGTAGTTATATATATATATTTATATAATTTTTTTTAAATTAAATTTGTTCTTATTATTAACATCAGCAAAGTGCAGCAATTTGTGAGAATGTGTATAATACGACATACAGCAGGAAGCTGCACTATCTCATGTGACAGTGTTAGAGTGCAGTCTGAATTAATGTGTTTTTTAAAATGGATACTTTGTTAAAAAAGCATCAGTGATTAAATGAATATATACAGAAAATACAATTCTGTATACATTTATTTACTCTGCATAGCTATTTAGTTAGTTATGTTATGTATTGTGTTATTCACATGCAAGTGCCCAGCCCACATGGACTTATAAGACAGCATACTGTTACAGTGGGGAATTATTAGACATGAACACAACACCTCGTATATAACTTTACATTGCAAAGAAAGAACATCTGTCTTCTGTCACAAAATTGATCAATAAAATCTGATACAAAAAAGGTTTCCAAAACACAGCTCGAGTTTGTACATAATCATCCAAACAGAAGAACGCATCAGAAATGAAAGACATTTTACTAGAAATTGTAGTCAATTAATGCACGTAACGAGCAATAAAACCTGAAATGGACTTCGTCTTCAGTCTCACCTAAACCACAAAACAAACAAAGCCCTTTCTCTTCCGGGAGCGGAGACCTGCCTGTTTCTACAGCTAATGTTCATTTACGTAACTGTGCTCTCAGAGATCTGTGACTTTTTCCTAAATTCTACTTTACGTACGGCTCATCTCCACTTACACTTTCTTTATATTCATATCCTTGCAACAATATATTTCACAATAAAAAAAGAAAGGAAGAATTTGACCTTTTTGTATATATTTGTATATTTGGGGTTCAGTAACAGAATGGAATTGTGAAATGAGTTTCTATCTTGTAAGCACCTTTATTGTTTATAATGATTGTAAATAGTATTAAATCTAAAAAAATATGTCATTTGAAACTTTTGTAAACACGTTTGACCCTTGGTGGGGGAAAAAAAGAAAAGACAAATTGCTTGGACATGTTTAGATGAATTATTATGATTAGTCTCGCTCGGAACAATACTATTGAACTAATAAAATTCTTCGTGTCACAATATCCCACGCCCCTATTTCATATGTCCTCATATTTAACTTTGAAATGCATTAAACTATATATTCAACTTTTCCTTAATCATTAGCTGTCATTTAACTGTGTGTGTTTTAAATATATTACAGGACCATCACTTTATGCAGTACTGTAATATTTAATAGTGAAGACAGAAACTCAATTCGTAGCAACCACTGGATGTGGTGCAGGTGGTGAGAGGTGCAGAGGGAGGACTAGAGTATATGTGCTAATGGGCTGCTCTCAGCACAGACAATAATAATAAGAACAACAAAGTGTAGTGCTGAACGGGCCCCTTCAACCGTTTCCAAATGTCATTCCAGGCCTGGATGTAATGAGCCTCAGTGCAGAGTTGAATGGTTGGTAATTGCTGAACAGGGGAAATGGTTTGTCACCATAGCTTCCTTTAGTTTCCCAGCTTCCTCTGTGTGTGTGTGTGTGTGTGTGTGTGTGTGTGTGTAGACATCTGTCCTTTAGTGTGTCACAGTTGTGTCCCCAAACTCTAGGCCTCTTGACCTGATTGCATGCTGCAGGGAATTGGACCCACGAGGTGACCCTTAAATGATGATGATAAAAAAATAAAAAAATAAAAAAGCTTTAGCTTTGGATAAGTAAGAAGGGGAAGGGAGAAGAAGATGGCGACCATTGAGGATAAGACTGCTACAACATCCAGATACAGACCTGCAAACAAGTGGGGTCTGGGGCATTTTCTGTGATTTTAACATGTAACCGAAGCATTCTGGTGCCCTCGGGGGAAAAAATAAAGGGAAAAGACCACATTTACTTAACCCTTGTGCTACCCTGTGTAGAAGGCATTGGGTCAAGACAATGGGTCAATATGACCCGGCAAGGTAGCACAAGGGTTAAGGCAAAACCAAATTTATTGAAACCAGTGTTGTCTTCATTCTGCCTGTACAAGCCTTTTAAGTGCTCATTTTCACTGCTTAGAAATGTGCCTCTTTCTTGCCACATTTTCCTCCTCTACCACCTGCCCTTTTCTCTGCAGCACCTGTGGATGGCTGGTATTCAAACTCCATCCTGCTCTCTCTGATTCTGAGCAACCTATTCTGTCACTGGGCCTTGTCTCTTGGTTCTGCCAAATTGATGTTACTGTGCACAGCCTCCTGTCTACTGCCCCTAACTTTACATCGTCCCTGTTGAACAGCTCATAACTTTCAATGACGAACACTGAAATCGAACAACCAGACGGATGCAGTGTGAGTTTGCCTTAACTCAGTAAAATGATTTAGATTCTGAACGGTAACATTTTAATCATAGTCTGTATGATTCATTCATTACCTATACCCGCTCTATCATGTAGAGGGTCACGGGGGGTGCTGGAGCCGGGCTAACAGGGCTAACACAGAGACAGACAACCATTCACGCTCTCATTCACACCTACAGCCAATTTAGAATCACCAATCAACCTAACATGCATGTCTTTAGACTGTGGGAGGAAGCCGGAGCACCTCTGTCTCTGTGTTAGCCCTGTGATGGACTCGCGGCCTGTCCAGGGTGTACCCTGCCTCTCGCTAGCCCGATGCTAGCTGGGATCGGCTCCAGCACCCCCCGTGACCCTCTCCATGATAAAGCGGGTATAGGTAATGAATGGACCATGGAAGTCTGTACTAAATTGAATGGCACTCCTTCCAAAAGCTGTAGTGATATTATAGTGTGGAACAAAGTAGTCGACCGACTGACCAACCAGACCAACATTGCCCTCATTATAGCTACATACTAAAAACCCATGTATAATGAATGATCATGATTCTCACCCATAAAACCAACCAATGATATTCCTTTTGGAGAGTATGGGCACCTATTGACCCCATGAATCATACAATTAGAAATGTGTTAATTTAACTGTCAGACCAAAACATTTTCAATTTTTGAAGGGTAACAATACATTTAAATTCAACAAATAATAGTTAGATAATTGCATTTTATTACATCAGCAGAGTAGTTTTTTTACATAAGAATTGAAACTCCAGGTGGATTTGTTCTGTTGTCATGGAGTTGGATCTATTAATGTGCAAGCTCAGTAGGTGATGTGTTTTCATGCATAATACCTTTAGGACTTCTCAGATCTTTGAGTACTGTGTTATATGTTTAAAAGCTCCAGAAAAAGCTGGTAAGTGGACCTTGACCTTGAATGTTCAATCTATTTGTTTGTGTAAATAAAAAATAAAGTACAACATTGACAAGAAAAGTTAATATATTACTACATTAATAGTTTCATTTTGCACAGATGTAAATTATATATATGTGTGTGTGTGTGTTTATGTGAAATAGGAGATGGGATTGTGAAGAAGAGCAAAGAAGGGAGAAAAGAAATATTTAACCTTAGAACAGAGTTGTGGTATTATAATGAACTCTTTGCCCGGGCCACGATTTTGTAAAGAGCAATTTCCATGTCATATATGATCAAATGTGACGTTGTTGAAAGAGTACTTTACCCCACACTCCCTTCTCCAGTGTCTGGTTAACAACAGTTTCCCCATCGAAAATAAAGCAGATTAGACACATGCCAAACATATCAATTTTAAGAACATATTTATGAGAAAAAGGTGTTTTGTTTAATACCCTGAGGATATGCTATAGCAAAAACTCCCCACATACAGAATACTCAGCCTTGATCTCGAAATATGCACACACAGAATGGTCCTGAAAATTGTTCCAAATGAAAAGGATTTTTTTCCCTTTCTCCCATACACATACGATCATAAAAAGGACGTGCACAAGGCCTGGCTAAAGTTGCCTGAGCAACAGCCCATTTACCCTCTTTGGTTGAGCTGGAGAAAAAAAACCCTAATAATTTCAGTTGTGGCTGCATACAAGTTAGATCAAATTAAATATTAGCCAAACTTTAATAACTTTTTGGCTTGTCACGTTTGCATCATGTCGTGCAATAGTGCCTTATATTATGCTATCACATGAACTAATCTTAGCTAGCTAGCTGGCTGGCTAATATATAGTCAGCAGTCTACATGCAAGATACCTCCTCAGTTACAAGCAGTACATTAAGTGTGTGTTCTGAGACCACCACATCTGGTCCGGCGTGTTGTTGTAGAGGTCAGGGGTCTGCTGCGTCTCTGCAGCCGCTGCTTGTGTGTGTCTGGAGCTGCAGGTGAACGCCAAAGGCAACCATAATCACGAGTCAGGGCCATTAACTCTTTTCTGTGTGTGCGAGTGAGACTAGGAAAAGGAGGGTGTTTTGAGGGTGAACAGGTGGTGATCTGGTGTTCAAAGACCGAAGGAGAGAGTAAAAAAAAACAACTGAGAACTACTTGCTCTGCCTAAAAAAATGGCTTCAATACGATGGAGAGTGGTGAGGTACACTTGATCTCACTGACAATACAAACAAGGAGTGTTCCAAATGGTTCCATCATGGTATAAAGATTTCCAAACCTGAACACAATTGACAATTTGTGATTTTGGTGATTTTAAACCTGGGTTTTCTTATAATTGTGGCCATTCTGGCCATGGTTCATGCTAACACGTTGCTCTCTCCACCTCCCTTGTAGAGATTAATTTACTCTCCCAATACAACGCATATTAAGGTAAGCAATGCAAGCCTTACTGAAGCTTTCAAAATAAATTTGAGTTTTACAAAAATAATTTCAAACATTTATCTCAGAGTCAAGTAAACACAGAAGTTCTGGACTATCTTTTGCAGCTAACTGCATAGGGATCTACTTCCAGGACAACTTCCAGGCTAACCAAGGTAGCTACCGATTCAGCTGCAGTAATAAACATGTATTAAATATCAATATGTATATATAACATGATTCTATTTCAACAAGGACAGAGTAGAAAAGTGTCCTGAAAGGCTTTGATTGTTGCATAGAGGTTGTTGATTACTGTACTGGAGAGCTAACTATTTCGGCTAGCTGATTTTAGGAGGGCAAACACTCTCTTGGGCAAGGCTGTGAATTGATTTGTTGAAGTTACCCAGCTGGAATCACTCTCCTCTGTGGACATGTCTGGATTTCCAACACTGTCACCAACAAGTATTGCTCTTTGCAGCAAGGTTTTCCTCCTCTGTCAGTTTTGGAGCGTAAGAATGTCATTAGGCCTATATGGCAGGATGATACTCATATTATCCTGTACTTCCATCCTTCGTCTTTGGATTTAGCTAGTTGTTTGTCTACTCTTGTTTGAATTAATATGCCCGGATGTCAAATTCAAATGCCTCACGAGCTTCCTAATCACAGTCCACTGGATAACCAACATTTTATTGCACTTGCACAATATACAGCCATTGGATTTTCTTGTAAAACTATAAAGTGAACAAACTTTCTCTCTGTCCTGCTACAACTTCTTTAGCATGTCCACATTCTCAATTGGCAGCGACCTACAGCCTATAGCCTAAACAACTAATTTAGCTTGAAAGTTGTCCTGGAAGAAGATCTATGCAGTTAGCTGCAATAACTAATCCAGCTGGCTAAGCTAGTTAAATTAGTTAAGTTGAAAAGCTTTAGGAGGCACAGTGATGTGGTTTTGACAGAGACAACATCACTTTAAGTTACCTTCTCCAAGCCCTAAAATAGTTTTTGTTTTAGTATTGTGTTTTAAGATGATCTGTAAGTGGAGGTGACAGTTTTTTACAATGGTGGATCGCTTCTTTTGGGCTAAAAAGAAAAAGCCTTTTTGTCATTCAGGTTCAAGGGTGAAGAGAGGTCCGTCTGCTATTTTTAGCACCAAGTCCAAGATGGTCGACCTTTCTCCTTTCTGGCTCGGGGTCAGGTGTCAGGGGTCAAATGTCGACAGGCTGAAATGATTATTTTTAGTGCAAACAAGACTGCTATTTAAGGCTACATAAAGAGGCTGGTCAGATAATTATACCACCAGTTGGTCGGCTGCCATTTATCCACCCACCGTACCGGTCAATTGCAGCCATATGTGGACAAACTAGGGGGTCTGCCCTGCTGCCACCCTCTCTCTGTCTCTCTCTCTGTCTCTCTCTCTCTCTCTCTGTGTTTGCATTAATTTTCTCCCACGTAAATGCTGACATCGTGTTGTAAATTTACACCACTTCATATCTTCTTGTGGATGTTTGTTTCTGACTTGTCCTTATAAATGTAACCATTTCTCTAATGTAACCATGTAACCCACTACATGTGCATCTGTGTGTGTGTGTGTGTGTGTGTGTGTGTGGTTTCTCTGCATAAATGTTAGTGTCTCGCAGTTGCTCTGTTGTTAGTGCGGCTTCGGGCTAACCCTCTCTTCAATTTGGCTTCGAAACTCAAAACACGCTGTCCACCCCTTCTGCAGCCGACCCTCCCAATGTGGAAGGAATCAAATCCAACCAAATCTCTGTGAAATGTTGTTTATGCCTCGCCCTCTTGAACCACCCAGATGCTGTGCTGAGGATGACAGTTTACAGTATGTTACAGCAAGGTGGTGTGGATGAAAAGACAAGGTCCTCCAGTATGACTGAGGAGCACGAACACGTCATGGTCTAAATGAACACGATGGTGAGAAGCAAGGATATGTGTAGAGTTCTAATATCATTATGTAATGTGTAATTGACTTTAGTATACAGGAATACTTTTGTTGAGTGTTGCATTTGCAAAAGTAAACCTCAGACAGAGAGAACCACAAAATCAAATGTTTTTCCTCAACCTTTTCAAATTTTGTACAATTTGACACTTATTGCGATATTACAACAAGCTTTAAAGCTGCACCAATCAAGATTTTTATATTCAAATGCATCAGATGACTACATGTCATGTGAACGGGCTCACTCGTAGAAACAAACCCACAGAGAATCATCATCCGTCTCTGTGTTTTTGCTCAAGTCAACTGAGCTTTTTAGCGTCTTTCAGCTCATGGGTTTGGTTTCACGGCCTGGAACTCTACTGTTTTGATTCAGTCTTGCCAGACATTATATTATAGTGAATAGTGGCCGCAAATTCTTCATTTGAAATTAATGCTAATGTTCTGTGTGTGTGGGGTGTGTAATTAAATGACTATTTGCCAAGATCTTCACCATACAAACTTTATAGGATGATGATTGTTGTTGTGTTGTGTTTACACCTTGTTTGTCTGTCCAGAAATGGCCCAAAAAAAGTAAATTCATGGTGCTTTAAGGATCACAAAATATGTTTGATGGTGTGTTTGATCTTGCTTCTCTGGGCTGCACAAACAGGTGTTGTTCAGAGACATCTGCATCACAGTTTGCAGAGTAGCAGTTTTTTTCTTTTAGTTTTTAAATCCACATTCTGGGTTTTCAATTAAAGTGTTGTTAAGTCTTTGGTGGTGTTGGCTCCTGTAGGAGCCTCTGCGGCTTATTGGTCGCCCCATATTCATTTTAGAATCAGGACAAATATTTGCCAGATCGGTTGTCATTTCACATGTGATCAACTATCGGGCACAATTTCCCTCAAAACATCCATTATAATTATATATTCACACGGTGAGTGCGAGTTAACACAACGTACAGAGACATTAACAGGTGTGTTTGCAGAACAGTAATTCCAACCTTATTTACGTTGGCGGCTCATTGTAGCTCATCTCCACCTGATTTACTCTACGTGCCAAAATGTGCATTTATGTTAGTGTAATATTATTAACTATAATAAATATTGCATTAAAAATGATCAAGGAGGCTGGATTTGCCAAAAATAAAAATGAAAAAACAATGGGAAATACCTAGTGACCACATACACACTTACATACACACAAAACTCCCTAGAAGACCAGAATCTGTTGCATGACTAAATTCTCAAGAGGCTCTGGAGCTGAGTCACTAGTTTCACTTTCTCAGTTAGCTCTTTCTCTCTCTTGGACTTTCTTTTGGTAATCTATCCTGCCTTTGCTTTGACGTCTCTTTATTTCACTTTTAAGCTCTCTTCGATCTCTTGGCTCTAGATATGAGTCAACAGCCAGTTATATCATAACTTGTTTGTGATACACCAGCATTAATCAATGCTGCTAAACAAGTTGCTCTTCTCATGGTAGTTCAGTGGTTGTAAATACAGTAGCGGACTTTCATACTTTTTATCCTTTCATCCTGATCCTAGTGTTTAACTTTCTGCATTTCATTTAATTACTATAATTTATTAATAATTAACAGTCAGCGCTGGTCTGTCAATCAAGTTAGATTCTGCACCTGTAATTATGTGAAGAGGCAGATAAAGACATCGTTTGCCAACAAAGCAAATGACAAAAATGTGGTATGTGCATTTCCAGCATGGGTGGCTCAATGAAGGAACCAAACATGCTGGCAGCCTTAGTAACATGCTGTAATCATTTTGTTGTACAATGTCTGTAAAGACAATTATCTGTAAGGTATTATTAATATAATTACTATTATTAATAATATTATTTTGGATGTGTATTATTTTGTTTTAAAAGGTTTCATTTTGTTTTGCATCTGAACGAATTCTGTTTAAAGAGATTTTACATCCAGGCTAATGTGCCTGGGTCTGTCCATCTCTGTCCCACTTGAGTCTAGTGACGGTCTTGTCCCTAGACACAAGGGGGACAGAGAAATGACTAATTTAGTGACACAGAAAGACAAGTTTTAAAAGTGTACAGTTGGTATTCTAAGGATCTAAAGGTTACGGAGTCAGAACTTTGATCTTTGAAGCATATCGATGTGCTTACACTCTGACTGCATCAAACAGGACACCCACTCCCCGAGCAGGACACTGAGGAAGATCTGAGCAGGTGGCTGGTGGGTGGAGGTGGTGAAACTCAGTCTGTCTCAGTCAGTCAGTAACACACCAGGGAAAATCAGTGTGGTTTGCATAGTCAGCACTATTCTGGAGTGGACCAGAGTGCAACCTGGTATAGGGGGAAAAAAAGAAAGTTTCCACAGAGTGACACATGCGGTACCACTTCTCTCATCACTATTGCTTCTCTAGGTCGAGCTGCCATACTGGCAAGAAAACAAACTGTAACTATACTGTAACTCAGGATACCCTACAGCCATGCTAACCCTAACCCTAAAGACAACATGCTAACGCGATCACAATGACAATGCTAATATGCTGATGTTTGGCAGGTTTACCATGTTCACCATCTTAGTTTAGCCTGTTAGCATGCTAGCTATTATCTTTTCTAATTAGCATTAAACACAAGTCACAGCTGAGTCTGATGTGAACTTAATTAGTTCTTCAGGTATTTAATCATGAACCAAAGTCCTGGACAAATGGAAAATTTGACCTGATGATGGCGCTAGATGAAAGTCAGGATATCATCAGGGAATAAAATTATATGATTCATCTTGATAGAAGCATGAGTGTGTGTACAAAATTGAATGGCAATGGTCCAGTAGTTTTCATTGACATTTCACTCAAAACCACAAGTGAGAACATCATGGTGGTGCTATAGGAAAAGTCAAGGGATCTTCTAAGGCATTTGGATTCATCCTCTGGGGACCACGAATGTGTGTACAATGTTTTGTGGCAATACATCAGGTAGATGTTGGGATGTTTCACTGGATGTAATAACTTTGACCTGAGGGTGGAGCTAATTGCAAAGTCAGGGAATTACAAAAGTGAATAGGAATCATCCTAAGAGAACCATGACATCATGTCTTTCATTCAAAAAACCAACAATGATATTCAATGCAGCAATGAGCTTTGTGACAATTTCTATGTACGGTAACACATGCAGACTCTCTAAACTTCATTACAGATCCATCACGCATGCATGTGAGTAGTCGACAATAAATGAACCAAGTACTCCTTAAATTTAGACTCTTACTGTGTGTTCAGACAGAACGGGACACAAATTTTGAAAAAGCTGCAGACATTAATATCAATTTAAAGAAGTGAATTAGGTCATGGCGGTGTGAACTGATGCGAAGACACATCCTTGCATTTAGAGGACAAAGGACAGAGGCAGGAGGGAAATAAAAGAAAGAGCCACAGTTTCTGGTGAGTTCTGAGTTCACTCAACATCTGTAGCTGTACAGTAACTAAATCTGTAACTAGTTAGCCGGTGTCTTGCTAACACAGGTGATAAGAGTTCCAGAGAAGAGACAGAATCAGAGGAGAGAAAAGTGGGAAACTGTTGTGCGTTGTGTTCTAAGGTTGTGAAGAGTTGTGTTTGGACTCTGTTGACTCCACACTTCTTTGCCCACTGATCCCTATCAACCAAACAGACGGCTGGCGCTCAGTAGCTCGGCTTCCGCAGCAATTACCTTTTCCCTTGAGACACCGGGGGAGAAACTGAGAGCATAGGCAGCTTTTCTGTGTGTGTATGAATGAGTGAGTAAGAGTATTTATGTGTAGGCCTATGTGTGTGTGTGCATATCAGACGTGTTTCTGCTCTGAATTGAAACCCCAAAGCGACCGTGTCGGAAAATTGAGCTTACCCGCATAACCCAAAATACCCATAATCCCTCTTTGTGCCCACATGGGGTATTTAGTTTCCCCTTTACAAAACTGCTCCTAGCTCCTCGCTATTCATAAAATTGAAATCTGATGCCCTCTGAGGTTAAACTAGTGAGACAGCGACCAGTGTCAGAAATATCTGATTTGTCATAATCACACTTTCCTCCAGTTGCCTTGTACAGTAGGTTGGGATTGTGGCTAAATGGCCTGTAGATGAGATCAGTCATTGGCTTTGCTGTTTTCTGATTTCTGGCCATTCACATTCAAGAGTGTTGCACACACATGCTGCATATAATGCACGCACACATCTGTAAAAGAAGTACATTTTAGTTCAGTACATTTTTAAGGATTAAAAAATTAAAGCAATACTTTTTATATACCCGTCTGCTTACTTGACGAGTATAAGCAGATTGATACCATCACTCCCATGTCCGTACAGTAAATATGAAGCTACAGCCAGCAGCAGGTTAGCTTAGCATAGCATAAAGACTGGAAACGGGGAAACACCTAGCCTAACTCTGTGCAAGGAAAACTAAATCCACCTTGTTATGTGCCAGACAATTTTTTAGTAGGGACCAGTTGCCCGGCAACCATCAAAAACTCCAGTTGCTCCAAGTTACTGGTAAGCTAAGTTAGCTGGCTGCTGTTGGTAGCTTTATATTTAGCATACATGAGAATGTTATCAATCCTCTCATCTAACAACAAACTTTTGGCAAGAAACCCCAAACATATTTTGTAACATAATACATGGTTACTTGACTCTGTGCTACTGTGCACCCAACAGTGATGGATCTGTAGTAAAAGTCCTGTGTTTAAATCGTACTTAAGTACAAATACAAAGTATTATTACAATTATTATTCATCATTTATCAAAAGTAAATGTACTAATATGCAAGAAAATGCATCTCCAAGTGAATGATTTGGGTTATTAATAATTATACATTAGTTGAGTTTTATAGTATTATACTTTATAAGCTCATTCATATTCTCTGTATGTATAATATTAATTTGAAAAATTAAAACTGTTGTCAGATAAATGTGTTGGACTGTTTCCCATTCATTCTTGTTTCAAAATCCACAAATAAACATGCTGATGTAAATTCAAAACAGGTTGAGAAAACCTGTTTTTGCACTGCAAAATTAGGTTTTTAGGACTAAATAGACAAAAATGTCTTTACAGGATTGAGGTTTTTGCAGATTAGCATTAATATTTATAAGACTGTCTGAAAGGGGTCATTTTTACTTCTTGTTCCACTACGTGTCACATTATGGCCTGAAATGTTTTATTCTCTACATGGTGCTCTACAGACAGATAAAATTCTGGGAGGGAAACATTGTTCACTCTTAGTATTGATTGATGTGCTGTGTACTGGATGACACAGTAAATTGCGAGTGATTCATTGCTCATAGAAGCATGTTGTGTGGGTGGGAAAAATGTGGTTTTGTGTATGTGTGGGATAAACCTAGTGTATACATGTGTGTGAAAACAAAATTGAACTTGTCTGTGAATGAATGTGTGTTTATGTGTGTCCATGCACATGCAGAATTGTGTGTGAAGAGCATTTCTGTGTGTGTGTGTGTGTGTGTGCGTGCGTGTGTTTTCATGAAACTAATTGGAGAGAGCTCGGAGTCAAGGCTCAAGGATAAGATAAGATTGCAGAAACCAAACATTGCTGTCGGGAAATAACCATGTAACTGCCATTTCAGGGTTTTTCTTCCTCTGAATGGATGTTTTGCTGTTGGTTTGAGCGCCGAGTGAGCCTCATCAACCCTGAGGTATTTTGTTAAAAAATCCACGTAAAACTTTCAAAACTGCAAAGCCGTAAATTTGAAAAAAAGAAGCATTTCCCAATCTTGAAAGACAGACTGACTTTGTGCAGATACGTGGTTTTTGGTCCGACAATGGCGAGAAGCATATGGTAACACTTCTGTGTAATTGCTGCTGAGAAACCCTGAAGATCTGAGAGGAGAAGAAAATTCCAGTATGTTTTTCCTTCGTCCCTCTCCTGCCCCGTTCGCCTCGTGTTGGAATTTCACCAGAGTTAAGGCAAAAACAAAAGAGACTGGTGTTTGGAGTGTAAAAAAAAAAATAAAAAAGAGAGGAACACTTGGATGAAATATGAGGAGGGCGTTTTTCAATGACTGTTTATGGTGTTTAGGTGTATAAAAGGTGTTTTCTAATAGCTATGCTGCCATCCAAAGTTAAGTCGTGAGGAGAATTAAATGGGTACCCAACTTCTTCTCCCACCAAAAGACATCGTACTAACTGGAAACAAATGATTTTTAATGAATAATTGCTCCAGCTTGAAGTGGTGTTCCACAAGCTCCACATCTTCTTCTATTTTGGCAACACTTTCAGTAATAAGTGGATATTACTGCAGCATTTATGTCATTCAATCAGTGCTACTACTTTCAAAAAGTTAAAATAGATGTTATTCTTAAAAGAAAATGATGGCTGATAGCATATGACAATGTTATAGACCTGATGTTTTTTTGAGGAAAAAAAGCATTGCAAAGGGTTTTGGACAGAAGAGTTATACAGATGCAGCCAGTTACCATTACCTCTCTCTGACACACACAAACACACACACACACACACACACACTACTGTATGCTGATATATTGCTCAACGCTTTATTAGGCAACAAGTCCTCCTCTGACCTAAACAACAAAACAAGGTGTCTGTGATTGCCCTTAAAAACGATGCATGTGACCGTGTTCTGAGAGGGAATGTTGCAGAGAATAACTTCACGTCCTCAGATAAGGGAACAATGATAATGTCCATCCATCCATTATCTAACCCGTTAAAACTATGCTGGGTCGTGGGGGACTTGCAATGCCCCCACACCCTATAGAAAGGGTTTGAATCCAGAACCTTCACGTGACAGAGTCAACAGGTCTGGGTATCATCCTCCAGCTTTGACGACCACAGAAAGTTAAAAAAAAGAGACTGTCCTCCAAAATGACACCCATAGGTCATCTGTGTGAGCAACATATTAAAAAAAGAGTGACAAAGGCTGCACTGGGAGGAGGATGAGGTGGATGGAATGGTCAAACAACACAGGGCTTTCACCCAGGAGATTTCTGTTTGTGTCCTGTGTGAAACCAAAAATCAACGTTGACCTACCTTTAAGTTACGTACGTAAGTTAAATTACATTAGTAAGTCCTCTGACGTAACTAACGTACTTATTTTAATCCAAATCATAATCTTTTCATAAACCCAACTACCTAAGTGGTTTTGGTGCCTGAACCAAACCAAACTGCGACTGTTTCACATTGTTAAGCACGTGTTTATCATTGTTACCATGATGACAAAGGTCCGGTACGCCTGTATATGTTATTTTGGGAGTTAGTGGCAAACAACCTGTTCTGTTGTTTAGGTTGAAGGACTTGTTGGGGAAAAAAAGAAACAAGAGAATACTTTAATGAACAGATGAATAATGGTCAGTGGTCAGTGTACTTTTGCACCCTTGTTTTTTCATCATGAAAAGAAAAACACAAACAGGATCTTGCATTTTCTTCATTCTGTGACAAATAATAGAATCAGATTTGAATGTCATATTCAAAATACTGTGCACAAAATAAAACATTAAGTGAGATATTTGTTTTTAACTTATACTTTTGTATAAAAAATTGGACAATAGATCAGTGCTAAAAAATGTAAAATTTTACAAATTTTGTGTAAGACAATGTATAGCAAAGGACACAAAAGTTAACCATTTTAACCATCTGATTTCAGCTGAATTAAATTCAGTAAAATTTTAAGGGCCATATATATAGATATATATTTAACTCTGTGGGGACACAATTAAGTAATATATACAGTATTACTTAACTGTGTCCCAACTTCTGAGCGCAAAACTCCACCCTTATGTAGTGTAATACTGTTTTACATTTCAATGGACAAAACAAAATGTTTTCTCACGCTTTGCTGGTCATGATTTGTTATCAGATATATGTGATAAAGAGGGCATTTTTGTACCAAGAAATATACAAAGACAAATACAAAGATTGTTAAAAAGAAGAGCAGAATATATAAAGGAGAGATGTAGTGATGTAAAACAGAGTTGGGAGATATGGTTTGTTTACTTTGCAGGAAAATATACTGTGACTGGATCTGACAGCCTGTTTAGCTCTCAATCTGCTGTGTAGTGACATTTCAATCAGGGGATCACATGGTTGGATGTGCAGACTAGACCTGGTTTCAACGCACACACAGATACTGACCACACACACACACAAACATAGCCCGCTATCACCAAAATAAATACTTTATACCCACACATAACCGCATTTCACCAACATATCCAACCACACCAATGAGCCCACCCTGACTCTGCACCCAAAGCCATCCCAACTGACTGTAATTTAGCGTTTCAAGTCTCTGTGTGGCACCAGGGTGGCAGGGTGGCACCGCCGGGGATTTGTGGGTGTCTACACTGCCAGGGGGGCATGTGCCCACAAGCTGTCTACCAGGCTTCAAAGCAGCTTCTCATTTTGTTTGGTGAAAAATGCTGCATTTTACACACTGTCACTTCTACTGAGCACTTTGGGATTTACTGTTCTGTGGCGTTGTTTTTTAACCCTTCAACACTCTAGTTTGTGACTGTGCCAGCATGAATGGGAGGTATGTAGTGTACTGGCATGGATGCCGATATCTACCTCTTTGTTTAGTATTTAGAGCAAAGAATTGGCTCAGAGGTGTACTTGGACAAACGAGGTCTTTGGATGGGGGGCCTCTGAGATCCAAGGTACTTATCTTACACCCAAATGACAAAACCATACATATTCTTACTTCTGCTGGTAGCAACACTGCAAAACATGATACAGTGGAATCAACTAATCTTTTGTCATCCAATTAAAGTAAATATATGTTTTATTAATTTCAAGTCGATCCAACTTTTCCATTTTTTTTGGATCACTTCAGAACTTCAGAAACATGAGTTCACCTGATTTGAAGCCTTTTGACTTGAAATGATGACTTGCAGGAAAATACTGTTCAACACATGATTTAGATATTTGCAGGCTTTCCTCGCATTCATTGTTTCAACAATAAAGGTCAGCTTCAACCCCTGTGCCCTTAAAATTGAAAGACATCCCAGAGAGGAGCTTTGCATGTTACCTTTGTACTGTAACTTTGGTAACTTTGTAACTTTTGATTGGAAAGTTTGTCAGCTTGATTGAACAGCTGTTGATTCAATTTAATATCTTAGCTTAACTTAATCTTAAGGTTACATCTTGATATCTAAAGCTTATAATGAAGTAAGAGAGAAGATATGTTTTAGGTTTTTTTTTCATATAATTTGGGTAAATTGACCCTTCAAAATACAGGGAATTATAAAGCCTCATAACTCAGAGTAGTTTGCACAGTGTATTACAGTAATATTACAATAAAAAAAGAACGTTTTTTAAATGTATTGACTTTTGCCTTCCTCACTCATTCATATTTACACTCATTCCATCATGTCATGTGCCTTGTCACTGTTCCCAGATGTTATATTATATATTATAATTTACTTTTACCATTTTTCTTAATCCCAGCTTTCATTTCCCCCCCAGCAGTTATCTCCCATCAGTATTATTAATAAAATACACCTTCGATTTCTACCATTGACATGAGTAAGACACTTTTGAAAATCTTCATTGTGTTTGTGTTATGGGTGTATTACAGGCAGGCTTTTATATTTTTTGAACAAAAACTGGATTAAAAACTCATCAGCATTGAAACCATATGTCATCGCACATGTTTACTGCCCAGTGTAGAGTCTTGTCATGTGTTTGAAAACAGAAAAAAAGAAATATCACTTTAACACCCCTTGTTGACGGATTTGTACACACACAAGCTGCTGCCTGTGTAATCAGAGATGCTCCAAAGCTCTAATTCAATCTGCCCTCTCGCCCTCAGAAGATGAAGGACCACATACAGTCTGTGATTAAATGACCACCCACACAGACAGGCTAACAGACAGACACACAGTCAGGCAGACAGGTAGGAAACAAGCAGGGTGAGCAGGCAGGTGGGCAGAGAGGAGAACAGACGGGTTTGCCGGACGAAATAGAAAAAACACAAACCTTCTCAGAGGTAGCACAACCAAAATCTCATTTGTTGAGTTTAATCTCAATTTCTAGTTTTCTTTTCTATTTGAATGAACCTGTTTAATAAAATAAACTTGCTTATTTAGTCTCTAGCTTATAGGACTGGAAGGTTTCTCTGTTTTGCTCTCTCTGTCTTTTGTCCATACAGTCTACTACTGACTCTGTTGAAATCAATATAATATATGAATTAACAACTCAATAAACTGAAATATATATGATTTAAAGGTAGCTTAAACAAACCAAATCGCATGATTTCCAATTAAATCAAAAACGGCAGCTTCTGAAATCTGCTTAGCTAGTTAGCTTTAGCGGGAGTCATGTACCAACTGTACGTTAGCGTAAGCTAACTAGCAATGAACACACTGATTGTGTCTCTGAGAGTGTGCCTGTTTGTTTGTGTTCAGCTGACTGAACTCTGTCTCTCTCTCCTTCTTCATTCCTTTCACCTACATTTATGAAGCAGATTCATAAAGCCCCATGAATTTCTTGCTCAAGTTGAACATTTTTCAGCTTGTGTGGACCAGTCTCCACGCAAATTTGCATCTAATCACGTCTCTCCATTGACTTTGTTTAAAGTGCGTCGCCTCTGAAACTGGTTTTGTATTCTGTCTGAACGAACAGTTACAGACCCATTTCTATCTACTGTATAGAATGGATTATAAAACCATTTAGAGTAAAAGCAGGGAATTACAATACTGTAAAATGTGTTTTAAGTAATGTGATGCAGTAATTAATTGCATTTAGAAAATGCAAAAACATTTTAGCCTACGATTTCTACATGACAAAGAAAAGCATGAAATCCTCACATTTGCTGAGCTGGATCCTGCAAGTGATGAAAACAGGAAACTTTCTGTCGATCGACTAATCGTTTTAGTTCTCCATCCAACCATACATTTACATTTAGGCATTTGGCATTGGCATTTAACCAGTTACAGGCACAGGGATAAAAAAAATATATCACTAAATTAGTTCATCTCATTGAGTGGTTTTACTGTTAGTGTAATTGTGTTGTAGTACATTTACTGACTGCATCGTTATCAGGTTTAGTTAGAAGTAATGGGTCATATTTACAGAGGAGGGGGACTTCTACCTCAAGCACATAAAACTCATATAACTCAAACATGTAAAACTCAATACATGCTTTGACAAGAATTTAAAACATGTTATTTGTGGAGCAAAAGTCCACATCTCTACTTGAAAATGCCTGTTTTATCTAATTCCCTGAGAGCACAAAATTGCTGTTAAAGTCATAAATTTGTCACTTGTCTACTGTTCAAAATCTAAACAGTTTTTATTGAATTGTACTCCCGCATGTTTATAAAAATTACTTTTAAATTATTTCAAGATTGCCAGTGAAAAATGCTTTGACACAAATTACTGTACAATAAATGTCACAGTGTCATAATGAAAGTTGAAAGTACATCTGAAGCTCGTGTCAGTTCAAAAGTACCGAAAGCTGTTTTAACTTGAATATTCCCGTTGCCATATTATCATATTTTCAGTTTGTTTGTGTTGACATGACATGTGTTAGAAACACACACACATTTACAGACCCTGGTGTCTACTGCCCTCTACTGTTAAGACTGCTCATATTCAAGCGAGTGAAGAGAAAAGATAATCATTGTCAAAGAGGATGGTAGTGAATGCATTACGTTTTGACTGTATTTAGTTGTTTTACACTGCCACATTAGAAGTATACTTATTCGGATGAAATGTAATGTGTGAGTTCAGCAGGGCTGAATCAGCTGCAGTTTCAACTTGGTGTTTCAATTAAAAAAATTTATTATTTAAAGAACATATGTGCCTGGTCCACATTCATGCTACAGCCATGTGAATACAGTACAGTAAATGTAAAGCATTAGGGACTTTCAGGATCCTCAGTCTAACCGCTTCAGAAATTATTATTTCCACTTCCACAAGACCATGTAGAAATGAGGTCAATACATTTTCCCGTCCACTACGATTAGTGAACGGGCATATAATACTTACTTTGGTTAGGAGGTTGGTTGACTTAATAAGGAGACATCCCAAATGTAGAAAAGCATGGTTGTAAGTGGTAGTCATGTGCTTACTGTTGTTCATATACCTATATATATTTTTCATTTCAAACTGACATTGCATCTAAAAATCTCACGAAACCATCTCCATATGAAGCATACAGAAGAGCAGCAGCCCCTCTGTTAGTGTGATAGTGTAGGATTGTATGTATGAATGCATTAACATGAAGGCTGCATTTTAAGGATTTGAATTACTTAACACACTATTGGGTAGCTATAACAACTCATTGTAATACACAAGATGAGCATCTGTTTGCTTGTTAAATCTGACAATAGGTGACACATAAATGTAGGGGAGTAACAAGTACAATATTTCCCTCTGATATGAAGTGGTGTAAACATATAAAGTAGCATAAAATGAAAATGCTCAAGACATCAAAACTGTACAGTACTTGAGTAAATGTACGTAGATACTTTACACCTCTGCCAGTTGCTTTGAAGCCACTTTATTATATTAAATTAGATAGCCTACATATATTATTGTTTCCAGAATACAGGAACACATGCAACATTGTTTTTACATTATAGAGTCCCATACATAAAGTATGATAATAAAGTTGAACTTTCTTTGTTTTATGTGTATTTATTTAAAAAATCTTTATACTTTTAATTTGTAGTTTATAGAGCATTTCGCAGTCTATATACACACATATACAG
>JAVQJL010024138.1:0-13995 GCA_036024295.1 Nannoperca obscura | reverse complement strand
GATATCTTGTTGTTTTCGCCCATGATTCTATGCACTTTATGTAAAGCTCTTACTTTTTGGAAGTCGCTTTGGATAAAAGCGTCTGCTAAATGCCTAAATGTAATGTAATGTAATGTAATGATAACAATAATAAACAGTTGCTTAAGGTTAGGGAATGATTATGGTCATGATTTATTAAAGAAATATAGAATGTAGTCAGTTGGAAACAAGAAACAAACCGCAGTCTCCTGTGTTAAAGTCCAATGTTCTGTTGAGCTATGCAACCATCCATAATAC
The DNA here is from genome assembly GCA_036024295.1 of Nannoperca obscura. Taxonomy (NCBI): domain Eukaryota; kingdom Metazoa; phylum Chordata; class Actinopteri; order Centrarchiformes; family Percichthyidae; genus Nannoperca; species Nannoperca obscura. The sequence continues at coordinate 13,719 of JAVQJL010024138.1, read as the reverse complement.
TGTCACTTTTCCTCCTCTTTTACTTCCATCATAATTTCTACAGATGCTAGAGGGCTTTTGTCACTTGAATGTAAACATATTTCATTTTGGAGCGTTTGCTGAAACAACTGATACTACTGGTCTTCTTGGGAGGACAGTCTCAAAATAAAATAAATTGGAAAATCCAATTTGCACCGTGTCCATTATTTTCAGGGCATCTTGTTATGTCCTGATATATAAAAACAAGATATAATTGTAGGCAAGCCTTAGGTCCACTGACACTCTGATGTGTTCACTTCTGACATTGCAGCTGTCCAGATAAAAATACAATACATCTAGCAAATGTACATCCAGAGTCTGTGTGCCCCTGCTGCTTTTCTGCAGAAGATATAAGACAGTCACAATTCCTGTCATTTAGGGAAAGAAGCAGCAGCTCAGTGAGGCTCAGAGTCACAGGCAGAAAATCCCCATCTTGTCATGCTGCTCTCATCATCTTGGATGGGTCTCTCAGTGATGACTAGCATCAGCATAAAGGCAAAATGCATTGGCTGTGGCTGTTGTGTGTAATTTGCCTGCAGCCACCTGCAGTTTGGTGAATCTGTGTTAGTGTGCTGACAGAATCACAACCAAGTCAAAATCTGCAGATAAAAAGTCATTCCGAAAGTCTTTCTAAGTCTGCCTTAGACTGAACCAGGAATCAGATTAAAAAACAAAAATGAACACAGAGGCTAAGTACTTAATATGTTTCACATGCAGTAAATCCAGGGAGTGTATCCAACACAGCAAACATCTCTAAAGATGTTATCACCCGACAATCTATTTCCATATTGTTTGCTGCCAAGTTGAACTAAGCCTGGTCTCATCCATCCACGTAAGTAAGGGAATCATCCCTGTTGATATAAGGGTCAGAGCATCAACTTACTGTAATTGTGCCAGCCTGTGTTGAGGGTAGTGGAGTGTAGCTGGGTTAACAAGGTCACCAGTGAGGGAGGGGAAGAGGAGGATGGAGGCAAACACCTCAGTTACGCTCCAGTGTCTTTTGGTCCAGAACTATGGCTCATTGAACATGAACTGATGTTCCCACTCTCCAGATTTGAATTCCCTGTTGTGTTTAAAAAATGCCCAATCCACTTAGTATATTTTTGGCACAACTGAGATCCTACTTTAGTAATTACTTCACAGTATTAACAAAATGCATGCAGATAAAATGCAGTCTGTTAGCATAAGGGAGATCTACTACAGGGGTGAAAAGCACCATTGAGGACATTTGCACTCAGTACATTTTTGAGGTATTTATACTTTTTGTATTATTTGAATATTTCCATTTTGTAAGACTTTTTGACAAACTTTTTGATAAACAAATGGTGAGCTGGTATAACTACCTTAAAGTACTGAATATAAAGAAGTAAGACTCAGCTCCACCTGGACATGTTAAAGCCACACACATCAATACTTAAACTCTTCAAAAGGGACCATTCTTCATAATGAAAGGAGTACTCTTGGTATTAGCATACTGCTTTTTTGACTGCTCTTTGCATTTATCCCTATTTCTTTGTTAAGAAACATATCCTATCTTGTCTTTTTGCCTTAAACCTCCCTCCAGGGAATGTTCTGTCTGTAGGCAATGCTGATAGCATGCTGATGTTTATAGGATAAATGTGCTTCATACAGTGTGAAGTGAGAAATCATCAGTAAAAGCAGCCTCTAGAGCAACACTGCCATTTGCTCAGTCTTCATACATTACAACTGAAGACAGCTTATGTGTATTATTTTCTGTAATCATATGCACTGAATAACACGACAAATTTTTCAACTCACTTTATGCCACATGACATATTATTAAAATATAATGAATGCATGCTTGAATGTTAAAGTGATATACTGATATACTTCTATAAGAGGATTTATTGGAGCTCCTTTGCCTGGCATGCGGTGTAACTGTATCTGTTACAGTTCAAAGTGAAAAAAACAGGTTGGTTGGTCCCACTGGAGAAAGCCAGTTATCTGTGTGCATACAAATGTGGTGTTTTCCCAAAGAAATCATGACAGTAGATTTATTACACTGCAAGGAGAGCAAGGGAAGCTGCTCTACTTTTTATTATTCACTTTGGTCTGGTCAATGGTGAGGTCAATGTGTGTGTTCGTAGTAGTCCAGTTAAAACTGTGTGTATGTTATCTTTAGATAAAGAGAGAAATCAATATTCTGAGCAATGTTTTGCATTGCAATAACTGCTCTTCTGCTTCTCTGAGGCCTTATTGATTCATATTTTCACACCGGATCTTCAGGTTCATTGGGGAATTGATTGATTTGGAGCTGGGTTGTGACTTGACACTTGTGTTTTGACTTTTTCATAAGAGACTGGCAGCAACCAGATCTTTTTCTTCTGAATCACTACTGATACTGTGAAGAATGTGATATCGCTGACACATGAGCTGCAATACTGAAAAACAACTTCACTATGGCATATTTTACACATGATTTTGCTACATATCGACCAACCTAACATGAATCTCAAAGGAATCTCACTACCAGGAAGTTTTTAACCTCTAAGGGCAGAATTACATAATGAATTGGGTGATTTATTTCTTTGGTGGTGAGTATAAAAAAGAAGCTGTTCCAGACAAACTGCTTTAGCCCTCCCCATCCCCTAACAGCAAACAAATGTGACCCAAAAAATTGAAGAGCGAATGAGTGCAACACAGTAGTAGTGCTGGCAAATAATGAACCCATTGTCGTGTATGTACCAGTTCTACATAGATACGTACTCCCTTCAGATAGCCACAGTCATTATTTTTGAAACTAACAAAGGTTCTCACTTTCTCCTGGCTACTCGGCTTTTATTACCAAACTAACGGCCAGTGATTGAAATGGAAGGATTACAACCTTAAACACTATTACAAACTCAATCAGTACTGTGTGACAAAGTTGCTTTAAGCAGTGCGGGTGGGGACTGATTGATGTTTTCCCCCCTGGGCTTACCATAGCTCGTCGCTGAGATTGCGCAGCATTTCAACTCGGCTGCTGCTTATATTACCTCTTGTACAAACTCACTGCCGCTGATGCTTCATGTACATGCTGAACTGCAGCCCGTACAACAAAAAACACAGAAGAGACCGGTTTGGGAGCTCACCAGATTTGTACATGTACCAGTCAGACAACAGACAGTAATGCTTGTTGTGGTTATTATTCCTGGCTGCCTGCGGAGTTTGGTGTGTCTCACTGCTGCAGTTTGGTTGATAGGCTTATTCCATTGACTGTTAGTGTTAATAATTGTTTTTCATGTTTATATAAATACTTTGTCTCCACTTCAGTTCTGCAAATGTCCTGATACAACATACATCCAAGTTGATTTGTTTAGATATAAGTTATTAGATTTTAGTTTATTTAATAATACACATGTATCGTCGACACAAATACCACAACAAGTAAACCAAAACACTTTCATGATACCATATGCCATCAGCTTTATGTAGACAAAAACTTAATATTTGGACGTATAATGAAGCCTAAATTGCTTTAATCCCACTGGATGGCCCTATCCTGTTAGTTAGCAACACCCTGTACTCTTGTGGCCTGAGAGGTGTGTAAACACCTAATACAATTTTTTATATATCAAGAGGTCCAGACCCAGATATTCTGAGGCAACATAACACTCTGACTCTGTCACACTACAACAAAAAGTGCAACAATCTTCCCCTATTTCAAACTAAATTATATATATAATATATTGAAATGAACGCTCAGGCCCTTCACATCTGCTGAGATCCTTCTGTACATGTAAGCGTCTCCAGATATTTCTGACCCATGAACACCCATCTCTGCCCACTCTACCTCAAATATAGCAGAGTCTAAGGGTAAACATTTACAAACTACATAAAACATACATATATACAAACATACATAAAACTATTCTCTGGGGAACAAATGGAATAGCAATATTTTCCAGACTGACAAAAATGTCAAAAAAAGGTCACTAGATGTAACATTTCCTTACTGCCAAGAAATAAGAAAGCTTTGGAAAGATTACTTCATCCTATCTGGAAAAATAGGTTTTCAAATGTAAGATCTTCAAAAGTCAAGGTCAGAGACTGTACTAGTGTATTTAGCACTGAAATATTTTTTGTGATAGCTCAGTAATTGTTTACCAGTGTAGACAGTTCAGCAGCATATCAGAAACACAAACAGGGTTACACATGTGACTCTGTTTGCGCCCTTAACATAATAAAAACAGAGTCACTACAATATAACAAACTGTGGCTGACGGTGTTGACAGAATGATGTGTGTGTGTGTATTCAAGTGTATTTGTATACATGTATTTGTATATATGTATTTGTATAAATGTATAATCCTACATACTATTAATATAAATATAAATAAAAACAACCAAATTACTGCAAAACTGAATCTGGGCCCCAAATAATATTTTCTATATCTCAAACCAAACATGTCAACCACTTTGAGGAGGATATGTCTTGTTAATTCAATGTGTATTTTGGCTCATTTGTGTTCTTTTCAATTGTGTTTTCTTTGTAGTTTCTCTTGGGCTTTTGATGCAGGTAGACTGTGTTTGTAAAGTTTATTCACGTTCTCCGCCTGTTTCCATCATACTGCCCATTTGTATTTTGGGCCCAAAGCAAAAGAACAAAGTGTTCATTATAATGTGCCAACAGCGCTAAAAATGCAGAAACAAAACAAAGGTTAGATGGAATCCCATCAAAACAATATGTCAAGTCAAGTCTTGCTTCAAGTTGGAATCCAACCTGCAATGACTATCAGCCATGCAGATGAAATGCAAATACTTTCTGTCTTGGCATGCAGTGCATGCTTTCATACATCATTTATGAAACCACAATGACACGTGCCTGTTAAGATTGCATTCATGGCTGGTTTTGCACATTCACTGTAACACATTCAAATATAAGTCTTGATCAACATTTGCTTATTTTGACACCATTTCAAGCTGCTAATATTCTGATAATCTAGGGAAGGCAGGGGAAATTAAATGCAGAAATGAATAAATAACGGTATATAACAACCACATGAGCATTAGGAAAGACATCCATACTTGTCCACTTCAACACTTCCATGACCCAGTGGTTCTTCAGCTCTTCAGCTGCAGACTCACCATAGCTGTCATCAGTCTACTCTACTCTATTTCCAATACAAGTATGCTATGAGATGTGATTTAAGACACAGCACTGACTTAGTGTGCCGGATTTCCTCAGGCTGTTTGTTTCAGAGCCCTGGGGCCCTGATGACAAGACTCCAGCGGCAGAAGACTGCATCTGCAAGCGCACTACAGGCCATTAGCCTATTGTGGACTTATTAACACAGTCTGTCTCTTCAACCACCACTGTTTAGTTCAATTGAAGAATTATTGCCTGCCTTCAATACAGGAAGCCTATATGTTTAATTCTTTATTGTGCAATAGTCTTTCAATCTCCATCATTTTACAGAAGAATAAACCACCTGTCCATTTAATTACTACATAGCACTGATGGTTCACTGGTATATTTTTTGCCTGCCTTGCAGAAGGTCCAGATTTGATTCTCAGCCAGATTTCAAGTTTGGCTGTAAAACTGAGGAAAACGGCCAAGTCCAGAATCGCCAAGTGGCAGCCGGTGTGCTGGCTGTGATTCCATGTTTGTTGCTGCTTGAAATGCCTATCAGCTCAATTTTGTTCTTCCAACGTGCTCTGAGATATAAATTCTTCTACTCCATGAAGCTGCTTTCTTACAATAAACAGTATATACTGGCAGTCTGAGCTACCCTTCCAAGTTGACTCTGTCTCTCATTACAGATCAAGGCTGAGTTTGGGTCTCCTGGAATGTCTTCACTTAAAACAAGCTGTTAATAGCCCTATGCACATTACAGGGCACAAAATCAAACTGATAATTACTGATCTGAAAAACCTGCAGCTGGAATATTGTCTGATCAGAGATCTGTGTCCAGAGACTTGACATTACTTAGCAGGATATGATCTCCAAAAACAAATCCTCTAAACGTGCCATTCTCACGCTGTTCTCTACCTACCATATTCTCAGCCCCATCAACCTTGTTAGCAGCTTGGCTTTGGGGATGGCCAAGACTGTCTATCAGTAAGTTGGTCCACCCTTTTAGTCCAGTCTGAAATATCTCAACTTTTGAATGGATTGGCAAAAAATGTACAGACAGTCAGGTTTCCCAGAAAATGTATCCAAAGTACTCTGGTGAAGCTCTGACCTTTGCACTGCCACAAAGTTGACATTTGTGTTTTTTAATAAAAATGGATTGCCTTGAAATTTGGTACATTTACTCATATTCCCACAAGATGATGTTATTTGATGATCTATTCAATTTTCATCCAGCACCACCATTTGGTCAAATGCCTGCAATTTAGTTCAGACAGTCAACTTTGAGCTGGATTGCTATACACACGTGACATACAGGTATTTGCACCGTACGGATGCTAGCATGCTGGCATTAGAATTTGCCTCAAAGCAAAGTATAGCCTCACAGAGCCGCTAGTGTGGTTTTAGACTCTATGTCTTGTTAAATACTCTTTCTCCCTAACAATTTTTCTGTGAGTTCCACCATCATTTAAGACTTATTTTTCATAAATCCGGCTTTAGAGGCAAAAGCCTTTGCCAACTACACAGACCTAGCACATATCTCTTAACAATAACACTCTGGTTTCCTTCCTGCCCACTGCACTGAGACAGCATTGGTCTGAGTTGCAATTAACTTTGACAGGGCAACTGACCATGTCCTCCATGACTCTAGTTATGCCCAACAACGTATGTAGCACCATGGACAGAGACAGTGCAGTAGAACAGCACAGAACTTGGTTCACTGTTGTAAAGACAAAACTCTGAGAAGACAGCTTTACTCACTACAGTACATGAGCAGCATCAGCTTCACTTCATAAGTTGATTATGTCCCAATTATGTACTATTCACACTTTTTTGAAATACAGCTTTCCCCCTACAGATCTCCCCATATCCTCTAGCTTATCCATCCTGACCAGTGTTGCAAGGAAAAATATCTACAAACTCACTTTGAAAGTAACACGCTAACAACAGAGAGATATTAAACAAATTATGGTTTTAAGCTCAAAGTCCATAGTTAGAAATCTATAAAGGTACTGAAAAGATCTTAAGCACTGGAAACAAATTAATTATATGTTTATTCAAAGTAAAAGATACATAACTCTCTAGATTCCTTTGTATACTCTATCTTACACAGCTTTTGTGCTAAAAATCATCACAATTAAAAACTGAAAATGTAAATGGTAAAAATTAATGTACATTCTGAATATATTGTTTTATTTGCACAATGATAATGTTGTGTAAATGGAGGGCATACAAGGTGTGTAAAACTGTCCAGATGGTAGACAACAAAGCCATCTGATTCCATCATTTTGTCCATACTCTATTCCCTGCACTCGCCCTGTCCTCTTTCTGTTCTTTATAATTGTTGGAACTTTGAAGTTATCTTCCCAGAGGAAACTTACATAGTCTTCTCTTCGACAACAACAGATGGAAAGGCTTTAAAGGGAAATGTGATTTATGAGTTTGTTTATATCATTCCTATAGGTATTATTTCTCATAACTCTGATAAATAAATTGTGTTCACTACTGCCGGTGTCCTTTACGGTGCGGAGACGTGCAGTTTGACATTGAATAATGCACAAAAATATATTTTAAAACATCTATCTAAAATGTTTTTGGTTTATCTGAATATCATCTGTGATCCTATCTGTGGAATCACATTGACCTGAAATAATTCTGCTCCTTTTAACTGGTTAAAGAACAACAGCAAACACTTAAAAGGACACCTTCCTTTTACAAGAAAAATAAGGGGAAAAAAAGGAAAAGACTAGAGAGTACAAACACAGAGAAGAATGACCTGTCAACAGCATCAGTTAGGTTCATCAATACGGTCTACTGTGGTAATAAAGAATACTCAGGAGACGCCTGAGGGAGGAATGTGTTTCAATCAGAGTTGCCTTTTAAATTTTCATCTCTGCCAGAAGTTCAACCATCAAAAGTTATTACATCTTAGGTTTGTCTCCTCAAAACACTGTGATCGTCCACGAATGGTGCTTTCAGCTAAATGCCAACATCAGCATATGGGCATGCTTGCAATTACTATGCTGACACGCTGGTGTTTAGCAGGTATAATGTTGATTAGCATCTTAGCATGCTAGCATTTGCTTATTAGCACTGAACTAGGTACTACTAAGTACGGCAGAGGCAGATGAGAACACCTTCGTTTTGCAGGTATTTCATTATACAATAATGTACAATGTGCAAACTGAAATTTTGTCTTGAGGATGGCAGTGGATTAAAAGTTAAGGGATCTCCAAAGTTATTACAATTCATCCTGAGGGGACATGAATGTCTGTTCCAAATTTTATGGCAATCCATCCATTTCATTGAAAGCCACACCAGCAAACCTCATGGGGGTACTAGAAGAAAGTCCCTTGGCCACCAAAGTCAGATAGGATACATCATTTGGGAACCATGGCGGCCTTTACAATCTATCTAGTAGAATCACTCACTTGCCACTTTATAAGGTTAACCTTTTTAAAGCTGGGTAAGACACCACTTTGCCACGAGAACAGCCTGGATTCTCAGTGGCAAGGAATTAACAAGGTGCTGGAAATTTTCCTTAGATCTTCTGGTCTATGTTGACATGATAGCAACAAGCAGTTGCTGCAGATTTGTCGGCTGCTCATTTATGTTGTAAATCTCCTGTTCCACCACCTCCCAGACCTGCTCTTTTGGACTGAGATCTTGTGACCATGGGGTCCACTGAAGTACACTGAATTCATGGTCATGTTGTTGCAACCAGCTTGAGATGACGTGCTGAGTTAAACTGTGCTGCTGAAAGTTGCCATTAGAAGTCGGGTAAACCGTGGCCATAAAAGGGTGCACAATGCTCCCATAGGCTGTGGCATTTAAAAAATGCTCAGTTTATATCCATTCTATTATTGCAATATTCTACAGTCTGGACATTTATCCTACAACAATTTTCTCCAGAGAACCACATTGTTTTTATCAGTTTCTGACATTTCATGGCAGAAATCCTCTACAACTTCATGAATATGGCTATTGCATATTAGTTGTAAGATTAGATCATGTTCAGCCTTAAAACAATGGTTCTGTCAATCCTGTATGTTCATGAAATACAGATATACTGAGAGGCCCTGTGCCAGGATAAAGCAAGGAATTAGTTTGAAAAAGAGCCAAGTTCAGATGAAACAGACGTGCTTCAGCTGGCAATGAAAGTTTATTCCACTTAAATTTTAGTGTGTGTTCACTCTCACACCCTCCTCTTCCCTCATGACATCCAATTACTACCCCTGAACACACTGAACAACTGTAACTAATCCTGTGTGCGGGAGAGAAAGAGTGGATATGAGACACCAATGCACTGTTGGTCAACTGCCGTCTCAAAACAGGACTGAGAAATGTGAATTAATGCACTATATACTAACAATATGCTGCTCACACACACAGTGCTTTACTGTCAGGAATCAACAGACACCACGGTGCTAATTAACAGTTCTTTGGCAGCTGGGTGACTGGCGTGAAACCAAAGAAAAGTGTGTGTTTGTGCAATGTCATTGGTCTTCCACCAGTATGAGCTATGGACTTTCTCTTCAATGTTTTTCAGTCTAAAATCAAACAAGAAGGACAAACAGACCCGTATTAATATGATAATGAACATGTGTATATGCAATTGGCTACAGTGTCAATGTATATTTTGTTTTAGAAAGCTACTGTGTGATTCATTAGGCTTCCTTGGTCAGGAAGTTGAAAACAGACATTTCACATTGACAGACAAATGTTAGCTTTTATGCCATGCTATTGTGTCAGTGTGTTATTACAGGGGTAATAAGTAACTTGGTTTCTGTTTTAATTTTATATATAGACAAATACAAAAAGAATAGAGCAAAAAATTTGATCAGAGAAATTAGTTTCACATATTTCCTGGTGTTCTGTAGTGCATTCTACAGCTAATTGTTGGTTTATTCTTGTCACAGTTTGATTTATACAGTATATTTGCGTTTCCACTTAATCTACAGTCGATTGTCCAAAATAAACAGTGCACAGTTGTTTGCTTTCATTTCAACTCAGTCTACAGGCTTAGTGTAAATAAAGCACTGTACACTACACACTCACATGTTAATGTAAGACAGCAAATGTTTGTCACTCGGGGACAGTGACAACATCACATGCATATCCTTCACTCGCTGTGTTCTCTCTCTTTCTCCCACCACCTGTCTTATGCACTGATGTGCAGCTTTCTATTCTCCATTCTAATTTAGGACTCAGATAATGGGTTCATGACCTAATTCATGATAACAGATGCTTATCTGTAGGTCATTAATGAGCTGTGACTCTAGTGTTGAGCTTTGGTTTTATTTTGGATTACATGTTGCACTCTGGGAATATAAGTATAGCTTCTTGCAGAGAAATTACATTTTAATTTCTACACTAAAAGTGTAGCCACTTATCTCTCGATCAAGGATGAGAATAAATGACAGAATGGAACAAAATTGCACTAATCCTATACATACACCATGTATATACAGCAGTCCCTTTTGATGTTGTGACCCCCAGAACTGCATCATTTGAGGCAGATTGCTCCTGGAGCTATAGTTTCTTCTGCTGATGTGAGGAGCTTCTATGTCTATTTCTAGTGAATCCACCCCAGTGGCTGCATCATACCAGTCCCCCCGTTGATTATCCATGACTCTGGTGAGAACATTTGATTTATGGCTGTTTTTCTCTTGTTGTAATTGGACACTCTGCTTTATCCCACCATTGAGATTTAGAGTTGCAGGAATTGTCTTGTCAACCCATAGAGAAGAAATAATTGGATGCTACATTTGAGATTGCTGTGTATTACTTTTGGCATGGGGCGTTTAATGGCCTTATCAATAGCTGAGACAGCATCAGAAAGTATTTCACAAAATGAGCCCTTACTGATTTTAAGGACTTTAGAACATACTTCAGATTGGTTACTGTACAACATGTTAACCATGTCTACTTTGCCTTATAATAAGAACAAGATCAGAGCTTAGTTTTTGATGCCAGCACAACTCAAAGTTCACAGACATGCAGCAAACTTTGAGCATCTGGGAAAATAGAACAGTTTGTTCTGTTATTTGTATGCTTGTATGAGGTTTTAAAGCTGGTGGTTGCTTTATAACCCCCACCAGTACTGATCATGACAATTTTTGGGATATAATCATTCTAGTCAGGAAGTGTGGCAGCTGATTAAAAAAGCATCTATCAGTATGTATTTAAAAAAGCAAGCAACTTCATCAGGCTGGGGCAAAAGGCAGAGGTTTTGTTGTCACACTGCGCCATACAAACAAAATCAAGTGGAACCAGTAACATCCTCCCTGTCATAATCGATAACCAGCCTGAAGGAAAAGTTTAACATTTTAAGTACTTGGGCAGAATCATTGATCAGACCCTAACTTTTAATGAGAACTCAGCGGGCATTTTTTATAGAGCCAATCAGCAACAGTTTTTAATCAGAAAGTTGAGGAGCTTTGGCGTCAGCCAACACTTAATTGAAATGGCACACAGAATCCTGGTTGAAAGCTTTTTATTATTTAACAAAACTGCATGGCATAGCAACTTGAGTGTAAAGAGCAAAACCAAGCTCTCCAAAATTGTTAACATTGCAGGGAGGGTGAGTGGCAAGTCACAAAAACAGCTTTGCAATATATTTGACAGTGCTTTACAAAGGAAGGCTAAACATATAACCAGATACCTCATACACACTACACATTTTTTTGAGATGCTCCCGTCTAGCCACCAATGTAGGGTCCCAATGGCCAACAAGAACATATGCTCTGATATCTGCTGACTTAATTTTAAATCAGTGGGAGTTTTAGAGAAAGTGTCTAAATTGGCAATTTTTTATTTCTATACCTGCCTTGATTATTATATAGAAATTATATTTTTATATAAGGAGGAGGATACTCTCATGAAAGATCTCACAGAGGCTTACAGTCGGTGAAGACTCATGTCCACTTGACTGGAAAGTTCCCACGGAGGATCCTGGTGTTGTGGAAATCACAGAAGCCATGGCCAAACTTACAATATGTGGAAAAACACGTCCACTTGATAATACAATCCCCAAGATGGGGATCTTCTTCATGGGGAACCACACATCCAGGCACTGATGGCAAGTCCACCAGAGTCAGGTGGACTCCTAATAGAAGATGCCAGGCTCATAAAAAGCCAGAGGCCTCCCAAAAACCTTTGTGTAAAAGGAAATGCGAGGCTATAAATCCAGATCAAAGAATAGGATATGTTTAATGTCACTTCCCTGTATTGATGATGTATTGTAGGTTTTAATTCAATTCAATTTTTTTGTTTTTTTCAATTTTTTAATGTTCAAGAGATTCAAATAACTTTTCATCTTCATGTAAAAACAACTCTGCTACGGACAGGGAGAGGAGAAAAGTGGACCTAGGAAAGCCTGTAGAAAAACATTGGTAGGTTCTCTAATGGCACGCATTGCTAGACCTGGAATTGTTTGGGTTTTTTTGTTTTTTTTTGTTTTTGTTTTATCATTTGGGGTTTATCCAAGATATTACTGATGAGGTTCAAAAACTTGTCAGTCATCCAGAATGCCCTGTTCATAAATTGAAGGAGACGTGGAGAGAAAGGAGAATGAGGTCAAAGCATAGACTGGGTGCTGACAGACAGAGGCATGTTCTTTTATGGCAACACATGGCATTCGTTTGCTACACATTTCTTTTATATGTGCTATAGAGCAAAATATTAAGATGGCCATTATCAGGAAATTACAGTTTTAATGATGTGTGGTACATGAAATTCAATCTGATATGATTTTCACTTTGGTTTTAATGTAAGCAATTTGCCTCAAGAACTTGTTCCTTTAATATAGTTTCTTTACAACTGTTTTTAATTAATATGTTCTCCTTATACAAACATTTTTAACAAAAGGAGAACAACTGGACCAAATATGAACAGCACCACCGCTCACAGCCACTCCAGACCTTCTCGACGAAGGGAGCTAATTTCAGAAGAAGGATAAACCTACAGACCATGTACATCACTGTTCTGTTTTGAGATGATTTTTAAATGAATTAATTAAATGTCATTTGTTGACATTAACTTGTCATCCTATCTCAACTCATGTGTCTCTCGGTTATTTACACTTTCTAATGTGTCCATCTGTTTAATGTAAAGATTCCTCTTGTTAATTTAAAGATATGCAGAAAATCAACCAGACAAAAATTTAACCCACTCACACAATATAACAAGAGCCCTTATCGGCCAAGACAGTCTCCAAGTTTCCTCCATAACATTATCCTCACAGCTTAAATATGGTGTCTGAAAATGCATTAAGAATCACTCTGATATCACAGTGACAGATGCAATAGTGAACATACATAGGCCTACAGGGTCTGGCATTGTGGATAACCATGTTTCTATTACAGGCCACATTTCTTTCACATATTGATTTTCAACAGGATAAAATACTTTGGAGCGTCTAAATGATTATTTTGGCTGTGATAAATTAAGGAAGCGTATTTTATATGGAATGGTATGCTAAGCTCAAAGGCTCACTTACTAGTTTTCTCATGGTTTTCATTCAGTGGACAGCGTTGGCTCAAATGGCTGGTTAAGAAGGAACATGCTCGGATAATATTCATTTGAACCTTTCGTTTCCATACAATCCTTAATATGTGTCAATATAT
>JAVQJL010024124.1:0-15145 GCA_036024295.1 Nannoperca obscura | reverse complement strand
TGTATTTCTTTAAAGTTAAGACTAGTTTAAAGTCATCTTCATTGAAAAGTACAGTGCTTTTCCTTCAAAAATAAGGACATTTCAATGTGACCCCAAACTTTTGAACGGTAGTGTATTACTTTTTTTAAGCAAATGTCTGACGGTGGCCAGTAACTTCTGTGGAAATCAGGACACAAACCTAAAGCCTGATTTTATATTGTTGAGTGTTGCAGAATTTTATTTCAGGGGTTGAGCTGAAAATTGTGGGTTCAATAAAACAGCAGATATGGCTTAAAAAAAATACTAGTACCAGTAGAATCACTGGCATTGTGTAATTTTATATTCAACTGGATCTCTCTAATGATTTGAATTGGACTGGGCTTTTAGAGTATGTATAAAAAAAATAAAATTAAAATAAATCTTCCATCTCTCTTGCAGTATGTAACCCAGAGCAACATATAAAAGGATAAGATATCAATTTCCTGTCATTATGTCCATATCTTTCCGAAGATTAAATTAATCTGCTTTTATTGTCTTTCCCTCTTTCCCTCTGCAGCACCAGCCTCCTTCCTCTTGCTATGCATTTACAAGACTGTGGTTACAATCAGGGAGTGTGAAGGATGTGTGCTCAAACGTATGTGTGTGTGTGTCTGTGTGTGTGTGTGTGTGTGTGTGTGTGGAGGAGGGGGTATTGATTTCTGACGGATGGTAAGTGTTTTATTTCCTCTCAACATGTGAAAAAGACCCCCCGGCATGCAGGGCTACAAGGTTAACACTCACTTATTAATGTGACAGGACCAGGAAATGGAAGTCTCATCCTCATTAGCACTAACCTGAGGGCATGAGCTTTGATGCTATAGTGTCCTGGGTAAACTAGGCTAAATGTATTGTTTTCATCCCAAATCTTTGAAATGAGTTTGCTTGTCAGGCTGCTGTTTGATTTAAGTAAATCTTCCCTTACCCAAACACTTTTACACACAGGGCTAGGATAAGAATATTTAGCTTAAAATATGGATGTGGAGTCTTTAGGACAGCAGCAATCATTCCAAGGAACAACCACAGCCAAAAAGTATCTTATCTACACTCAAAGTCAAGGATTAAATGTCTCATTTGACCAGTGTGATAACAGCAACCCAGCAATGCCTCATGAATCAGTAAACAATCTGTAAATGGCACAGGAATCCCACCAATGGCTGATGGCCGTGGGCGTCTCTTCGGGCTTCAGTCATCCAGGCGGCAGGCGAAATGATGGAGCGGCGACGCTGCGTCAAACTAGCCAGATAAACCTAGAACCAGACCGGAAGTTTGTTGATTAGCCTTCAAAATAAAACTAATTTATCGCAGAACGAATAGAGCATATGCACATATTTCAAATATGTCGATTTAGAAAAGAAATCAAACAACTGTAATTAGATCTACAATATATTTATGATGAATCAGCACACATGTGTCCACAATTATGTTAGCTAATTTAGTTCTGTTCTGATTTTATTTTAAACACCCCGAACGGGGATCTTTTAAAACGTTTGTTAACTTTACGCTCTCCAGAAGAACAGGGCGGTCAAACTATCAGTAACAATTGGACTACTTTGCTGTGGGAATTCCTGCCTGGTGTTGGAAGTACTTTTGTTTAACTTACTTTTTGGACACGCTCAAATAAATGTCGTTTCTGACTCGGCCCTGAGACCCGGGAGCTAACCCTTACCTGTGGAGCAAATGTGTCAAGTGGCAAAAGCAACGGTTTCCGCTCGGGCAGTGTTGTGATGGCTAGCCGTTGTCGCTAGCAGGCTAGCTAGCCGTATGGCTGGTGTTGGCGCTGCTGCTGCAAAGAAGGCGATAATTAGCTTGGAAGCGGGCTACGGTTTCTCTGCTGCTAGTTTGATGTAGACAGTTCGTCATTTCTTAGCACTGCTAACCGGATAATGCACTGGATGTTACTGTAAGGTGAGTGTCACACAGGCACAGTTAATCTAGTTTCACATGTTAAGTCGTTAGCCTAGCAGCTGAATCATTCCGGTTAGCGGAGCGCAACGGCTCTGACTATTCCCTGGATTCAGAGACATTTCACCAAATATTACATGTTTACAAAATGCTTATTTATAGTCTCAGTCTCGGGTGGTGCCTCTCAGTGCAGTTTTTTGTAGACTGGGTGGTTATTGCGACTTGTTTTAAGGTAATGTCACTGCTTCTCTGTCACTGTTTCGATACAAATATTTCATATTTTATTATCAAACATCCCACGTTAGCTTGGCACACCAGTAAATAGCCCCCCGGCACGCCGTGCTGGCAGCAGAAGTGCGGCTACGGGAGTCCTCAACACATTCTTACACATTAACAAAGTGTTACGCTGGCGATGTAGATCAACGGGGTTGTTTTAACATCTGCACTGCTACAGTCCACGGTAACGGAAAAGCTGTAACACGGACAAAGCATCCCTGTATCGGGGACCTTTAACGTTTAGTGGAGTTAAGGTTAGAAATCAGCGAGGATACAGTCTAGGCTTTACAGTCTGGTTGTTGCTCTCCTGACTGTCTCTTTCTTTCTTTTGCAGCGGGATCACCAGATGGAAATATGATGTTTATACCAAGTGGATTACTCATGCTTTTCGAAATTATGGAGTAATTTTCTTTTCAACATCATGCGCGCCGTCAAATCAGACCTCCGCCACTGCTGCAGAGATTCCTCACATTTTGATTTCCCAGGCAGTTTTTAAAGACCAGCAGCCACGACTGCGTGTGCAGTCTTATCTGTCTTTTCTTCTTCAATGTGCTTCCGGTAAAACAAGCTATGTATCTACGCGGGTTGGATATGCTCACAAACATATAAACATTAGCGTGAATTTGTGCAAAGGAAGCCCAAAGAAGGAAGTGCAGGGCGGGATAGGTACACAAACTACCGTTCCCAAAGAAACATGGCCTCGGTTTGGAAGAGACTGCAACGTGTGGGGAAGCATGCATCCAAATTCCAGTTCGTGGCGTCCTATCAGGAACTGATGGTGGAATGCACTAAGAAATGGTGAGTTTTTGGGGGGAATAACAGGCGACCACGGTACTGTCATTTAAGCCTCTTGAAAACTGTGCTTCTCTGTCTGTGCAGGAATGCTAAGCTCGTTCATGGTGACCATAATTCACACACAGACACACACACTTAAACAGCTCAGTCTCCTTGGTGTGCAGGCATGTCTGCATGCTGGGAGGGGCCAGCTGCCTTGTAAAATTGCTATGTTTCTGTTTTTCTTCTTGTGCACCACTGTTGAATTTGTTTGGTTTGAGTCCTGAGTAAGGAGGGTGGCAGGCAGAAAGATATCCCTGCAACCGTAAGAGCTGGGTTCAGGCTGCCCTCACTCTCCTGAAATGTCCTTGAGCAAACCACTAAACACCTCCCAGCTCCAGGGATGCTGTTGGGAGTCTGATCTGACCTCTAACCTCACAGAAAGTAGGGAAACTATTGGAGAATTTAGGAACTATTAGTTACAAAAAAAGACTTCTAATTAGCTTTCTTGTAGCACAATTTCCTCTATATCTCCAACTTGTCACACATTTATTGTCAATGCGTTTTGCAAAATATTCAGCTCTTGGCTGTCTAAAGTAATAACAGTTGAAGCATTGCTTTTATTGAGACTAAGACAATATCCCACACTCAATATTACACACACACACACTGCATGGAGGTGAAGGTTTTGGATGTGTTTTTTAGAGATGAAGATAAAGGTGAGAGATAGGTGGATACAATGCTACACTCGAGCCTGCAGGTATGTGTCCTGTAGTGAGTGAAAAGCAGGGATGTGTAACACAAAGCTGTAGCCTGCAGACACTGATTCTCAATCAGCGTGCCGTAGGCGTGACTAACCCAGCCCCACAGAGCTTAGACCTGGGACAGATGTTAACGTGTTGGAGAATGGAATGAGAAAAATGTACATCTCTTCCCAGAGCAAAGGGTGGGTGGGCTCAGCACAGGCGCTTTGTTTTTGCAAGGGTTCTTTTATGTTATTCAATGGAAGAAATATGTATACATAGCCATTTATTGTTACGTTATTTAGATCTTATCTATAGTAGTTTGTGCTACCTGTGACAAAGACAAAATCTAAATTTAGCAACCCCTTGGATGGATTAGAGTGTTTAGATTTTGATCAAATACTACTTCATCTACATAGTCTTCCACCATGTCAGTGTTGGATCATGCCCATTTCTTGTTGCCATTTGTGAGCCGCTAGCCCCGTGTGATGCTACCTCTCAAAAGTCAGCTTCACAGCATAAAATCGTATTTAAATAACTTTGGATGGAAGAAGTGTTTGCCTTTACGCCGTGTGTGTGTGGCTGAGAGTTGTTTCATGGTCTCTGCTCGTCTTCCAGTGAATGTTTGTGTGTATGTGTGCACGCCTGGCTCGGAGCGTGTGAGAAAGCGTTGGCGCACGGTTTCTGCCTTTCCTTGGACTTCATCAGTACGGTATGTTATTGTTGCAGTGGAAAACTTTCCATCTACGCAGACTGGGAACAGTCCCCAGAACTCAAATTGATCTCAAATCCTGAAGCCTTCAGAAGTGAAGAAAGGCTGAACACTTGTTTTGTTTCAGCCTGCCAATGTAATACATAAAGATGTGGGTGCTTTGAGTGTACGTGTGTGTGTGTGTGTGTGTGATCTATATATATATATATATATGGCGGAGTGAAAAGTAGGCCGTCATAGTGAGGGGGGTAGATGCAATATAATAAAAAAATGGGCAAAAAGGCACACATTTCAAACAGTCTCCAGAAGGACATTACTAGTGTTATTAGTGGTTATTCACATGAAAAGTGAAAGAAATAGAGAGAGATGTTCAAGAATTTCATCTACGTCAGAAACAACTGTTGGAGTCGGAGTAGAGTATGTACATTAGGTGACTCAAGACAACATACTGACAGAGCCACAGATTCACAAGAGACCGGAGACTTCCTCCTCCTTTGTATCACCTGTTTGATTGGAGCATTAGGTGTAACTGGCTCTTCTGATTATGTCGATGTGGGCTGAGCTTGCAGCGTTTACATCCAGCCAGAATCAATTTTTCTGTGCTTGATGATCCTGTGATGGGCTCAGGTAATGTGTTTTGTCTCTGTCTTCCTCTGTACATATCTTCTCTCCAGACGGGACCTTTTGTAATTACATTTTTCTTTATATTTTACAGTAGTTAAGATGAGTTGCCCATGGCGAACACCAACACATAACAGAGTACGATTATATGATGCATAATAATAATAATAATAATAGATATGGTTCTTTGTGCAATCCCACAATGTGCTTTTTGAAGAAGAGCCATCGCATAATAGGAGCATCTGGGAATGTCGCCTGCAGAAGGAAGACGATGGAAATGTAAGGACCTGACACACCATCAGTGGGCCGTTAGCCTCTGTTGGTCGTTGAGCTTGTGTTGCCGACTGTTCATTTGTGTATATATACTTTTTTTTTTACTGCTGGTAGCAATTGCTGTTCGGCTAACTGACTTTGTTGAAGTGGTGACAGAGGGAGTCTGTGAGAGGCAAATCGGTGATTTCACCACTTTAGAGAGGCTTCAGCTTATTCCCGCCCCTACATTTTCATATTCGACAACCTAAAGATATTTTTATATATATATATATATATATATATATATATATATATATATATATTTTTTTTTTTTTCTCCGTGAGATGGAAGGAAAGTAGTGACAGATGAGGAGTTTCCTGCCTTATTGTATGTTTGTAAAGTCATTTCTGGTCTGTATCTGTTGCCCTAGTTGCTGTAGTCGACTTCTCTGTGGAGCAGAGGGAGTTGGCATTCCACTCACACACCCATTTCAGACTCCAGAATCAATTCAGACTAACTATTAAAACATTAATGAGTTTAGTGTTTGTGTTTGCCAGTGAAATGAAGCACCACTCACACAGTGTTGCAGCACTGCCCCTTTTGAAACTTGATATTTAACAGTTTTCTGTTGCCTTTCGTCTGCAGCAGGTAGTTATGATCACTCAGCTATTAAAACGTATAGTTTGACCTCTGTAGAAATGGATATACTGACCTATAATTTTAGTGTTTATAATATTGATTCTCTTACACACATTCATATTTCTGTATCATATTTCACTGTTCGTGATTGTATGTTAATGTATAATGAACTACATGTGTAATCTGGGCACTTTCTGGTGTTTACGCATCATTTAGGTTCTTACGCTTGCATCACACGTTTCTCTGATATTTCCTAATCTGTAGTTCTGTTCATCTTTTTATCATATCACTGTCTGGCTACCTCACTAGTAGAGTAGCTTAGTGACTTTATCAGAGGATGACTGACTATTAATGAAGCTATTGTTATCTTAGCAAACATTTAGATTTGACAATCAATGAGAGGAAAGTTCAGTATCCAACTACAAAATATGATTGAAAGGAGTTATAACAAAGTATTAAGTTACAATATGGATTCAATCAGTCACATTATACAAGTTGTAAAATAGTATTTATGTAGGTGCACTGCAGCCTTAACCTACCTTTCGTCATGTATATTAAGTCTGTTCATCATCAACACAGGTGAGTGGACTAATCCTAAAAAAATTAATATTCGGAAAGCATTATTACTAATTACTGCTGTCCAGGCTCAGAGAAACATGTCATTTTTATAATTAAGTGAATATTATACATACTGGTGTGATGAAGCAGTGCAAGGTCCTCCTGCTGCTGCCAAGCACTTGACAGAGTAGACAATTCATTGTTCCCCTCATTCTCTTTTTCATCTTTTATAATGCTGTCTAAGGACCATATCTGTCTTTTATCATGTGTGAATCTTCCTGTGCGTTTTCCTCCTAAGCTTTCTGTTAATGCATTATGTCAAGCATCCAATTCTGAATGTTCAGGCAGAGGTTACTGCTAGCTCTTGAATGCACCACACGCAGCAGCTTGCAGCATGACTCCATGATTCTTGCTCTGATTATTAATTGGGATGGATGCATTGTAATTCTTCTTGTGGCAAATGAAAGGGTCAAAACTGAAATTCACTTCCCATGTTGTGTAAGTGTGGAGCAAAGTTCATTAGTCAGGCAGCAAAGTTTCACCAGTGAGCGGGTGCGTGCTGGTGTCAAACCCTGCAGATCCTATGTGAATCCTCTGTTCTCTGCTGGTTTCTATTATTTCCTCAGATAATGTTAATGCACTTGTACATCATGGTGTTAAGTAGTTATTGTGCAGTTATTGTGTTTACTATGTTTTACACTGAGCTGTATCACAATGTCTAGAAATATAAGCTAAGACCAGAGAGTTGTTGGGTTTAAACCCTCATATTTATTTTGGCCCACCCTCCCTCTATCAAGAGGGTGCAACCCCAACAGTGAAAGGAAACTGAGTTTGAACTTGAGCATGAATGTAGCCCTCACACACTCTGCGAGTTTTTTTCCCGAGGCTGGTGCTTTTGAGCAAGAATGTGTTTTTTAGGCGACTTGTCCTGTAAAATTATAGTTCAAAAACATTGTCAAAAGCCAAGAGTGTCACTGCCGCTGACAGACGTGTTGCCACGTGTGGTGAGGAATATGAGAGTTATACACTGGAAACAACACAGAGACGCTATTGATTACATGGTAATTCTATCTCGCTGCATGCAAGCGTGACTAATCAAGACTGCTTCCCTCACTGCCACATGACAAGGCAGGTTCAACAGTTCTCAGGAAGAAGTCTTTATACCAATCAAGGACTGTGGAGAAACCCTGAAGGCAGGCAGGCACGCACGCGCACACACACACACACACACACACACACACACACACACCCAGACACAGTCATTTCAAAGGGATTTAAAAACTGTGAACACAAACACTGACTCTCACCACACGCAAGCGGATTGACACGTCTCCTTCATGGTGTTCGGTGGTCCTGCTGTGGATGCCTGCAGCTTATAATTGATTTATATTTCTTCATTTAACCTGCGGATTGTCATTGCACTACTGCAGCATTTGATAGATGTGTTGTACATTATTAGCCCAAGTTGTTTAATGACTAAACTGCCAAAATAACCATGCTTTCATTCTTTCAATGTTCCACTTCCACTGGAAATGGCTTTGCTAGCTCGAGCTCCAAATGCAAACATCTAGCTGCTGAAAACGAGATGATTTCTGAGCTGTGCATTTATTACATACTTAAAGTTATTGTTTAAATTCGTTGTTTATTCACTTGTGATAAAGAGAGACAGTCACAGTGAGGACTGCACTTGAAACCGATCAACAAACAAAATCAGCAAATTAAAGCTTTGCTAAATGCCAAAAATGCAAAATTATGTAAATGATTTATCAATCCTGGAAACCACAGTGCAAGAAGTCATCTGCCAGTTGAGTGATGGCTCAGTATTTCACTGGAAGTGACCAGCGTGTCAGGCAGTGACATGCAGTCTTCTGTTGAACATGTGTGCATTGTGGCAAGCGTCCATCATGTCTCTGCCAGAGAAACATCTTCCTGCCAACTTGTCTGACGTGGCTTTCCATTCTATTCAAATTTGAAGGCCATGACACATTCCTGAGTGTAAGTTTGGCACCGGGAGATGGTTTAACTGCCAGGTGACGGTACAGTGAAGCCGTTTTCTGTTGTGCAGAAATTCTGGATGGAACCACACACTTTGGGTTAGGGTTTAATAATTTAACTCTCAAAGTGTTTCGGTGTAGTTTGATTTTAAGGCTTCAGTCACTGATTTGCCTTGATAGGGTTAGGGTTCAAAAAACAATTTCCCTTCTGGGATTAATAAAGTATTTCTGATTCTGATTCTGATATTCTCGCTTGTGTGACTTTGAATGTTTTTGGAAATTTGAACTGAACTGGTGTCGGTAAAATGCCAAAACTGGGGCGAACCAGAACAAATGCTTTCATATTGACACCTGAGTTGTTGTAATATGTGCTGCTTCATTCTGTAATTATAGCATTTGCTGTTGATTTAACTCTGCAGATTGGTTTGTCGTCTGCATGCAGCTCTTCGTCTCCTCCTCCTCCTGTGTTTCTGTAATAGTTTTTCTTGCACCAAACCCACTGCTGCATCTGGGGCAGCTCTCACACTATCATTAATGCTCCTCTTTCCAATTTCTTCTTTCTGCTGCCCCTCTTATCTCCTCTCCTTCCCCCTCTTTTTCTTTTGTTACTTGATCTCTCAGCCTCCCCTCCCTTTTTTTTCTCTCTTCCCGATAATGTCACTTTAACTGCTTTGCAGTGTGGTTGTTCTGTGCTGCAATTATGGACACACAAGGCATTTACACTCCCCCTCCCACACACACACACACCAATAGACATGAAACATTGCAGGGTTGTGAAGCAGTCAATGAGGTGTTAAATGTGATGAAAACTCGGCGTGTCTGCCTCTGCTGCTGTCAGGCAGAGAAACACATGGCCCTGGAGACTGCTCATCATTTATCAGCCTGCAGAGCGGTGCTGCCGCATCACAAGCCACGAGTGTACTGGAGTTACACTTTAGAAACCCTGATCTTACGAAATATATCTTTACCCCAGTTACTATCATTTCTGTCTAACGGTCACATCACACTTCCTTCTGTAGAAGCTCCCGGCCACAAGCTACAAACTTTAGGTTGGAAAATACTGCTGGCTCAATGATAAAATAATTTATAACATATAATAAAGAATGCATGTTTTCATTTGCCAGCAACCATGAACCTCCTCTCTCCTGTTGTAATTATATGTTTTAGTTTTTTTTTGTCAGGCAGAATAACTTTGATAAGTAAGTACTGTTGCTGCTGAAGCTATGGTCGCATGACTGCTCATGGTTCACTGCCTTAAGAAAGAGATGATGCTGTTGTCACCAGGGCTCCTTGTTTCTGTGCTGCTGCTGCTTTCGGGCACATGATTGTGGTGATTCCTGCTGTGTCGGGCCTCTCCAGGGCTCTTGGCAAGCTCGTATAGGGATGGGAGATTTTTATGATCTCATTTACCGTACTGAAAGGCAGCTTGTTATCAATCCCATTCTTTGTTTACGAGATGCTCACAAACACATGATGCAAGTGATTCCTGATCTTTCCCTGAGGCTTTCAGTGAGCTGTCTTGTGTAGAAGTAAGGTGTATGTGGACTTCATTTTTCTGTCCTGTATCAAATTCCTTTCTGAATTCCTCTTTTCTGCTGTTCTTTCTACTTTTTATTTTTACATTAATGTAGTCAGGGACGTTTTGTTAAGCAAACACTTTTGCTTGGACTCCTTCATCATTGCCAAGTGTTCATCACTTCAGCTGGACAATTAGTTGATCAACAGACAACTAATCAAACTGTTTTGATAAACTAATAATCGTTTCTTATTTTTCATCAAAAACTACCAACATTTGATCGTTCCAGGTTCTCAAATGTGAAAGTTTGCCACTTTTCATGGTTTTCAATTATAATCACATATTGTGATGTGTGTATTTGTCACTGTTTTCTAAAGTTTTATAGACCAAACAATTAATTGATTTATTAAGAAAATAATCAGCAGATTAATATATAACAAAATAATCTTGCAGCCCTATTCATCGCCCATCTGCCAAGTTTGCAGGAGAGATTCACACGTCATTATGTTCCTTGTTTCTTTCTCATGAGTTAAATTCGTTTGCATTGCGTTTGCCCTCTGCAAGGCTTTTGCTGACATAGTTAATGTGGACTCCCCCGCCACTGCAGAAATCTAGAGATAAGGGAGGAATGAAAGTGCATTGGAGATGAGCCAGTAAACTAAAGCACCAAGATGAGAAGATGCATACTGTTCCCAATGTGTACACATGGACTTCATAAGTTGAGGGGTCTATGAGATATCATTCCATAATTTGGTCAACTTCAGAATCTCAGTCAAAAGATCTTGTCATATCAGCAAAGAAACATTCAATTTTTCTCACCACCACTTCTCTGCCCTCCATCTGCTTACTCAGGGGGTAAGATTTAAAGAACTCTTACCTGACCTTCATCCCTCAAGGCAGGTGGAGCTCCTGATCGTCACTGTCATCCGTCAAACCTAAATGTTTTGTTTGTAACTTGCTCATACCCAGTCTCTCTCCTCAGCCATGGCAGCTTTATAATTGGCCACACTTGACCTCCAGTTGGTATGTCTCTGCACTCAGCAACGACAGTCTTCATATTAACTATGTAAATGTCTCTAAAATAACCTGCAGCTGACTTGAAACAAACCAGGCTGCTTACTGAATGTGAAATGCAGCAGCTTCAAAACAAGCCTTCATGCTTGAGGTGTTCAGCCTCTCACTGGGAATAATAAAGTCTGTCAATGTCTGGATAGATATTGTGTAGTTCCAATTCGCAGCCCACTATGTAGCTGTTGTAGTTATAGCTCATTTGTCACATCCTCAGATACTGTATTGATGTTAATAGTCTTCATCAGAAGGGTGATATGGCACAGCTGAATCCAGCTGGGAAATGGGATTAAATGTGTTAATCAGCAGTGGGAATCTTCAAACCTGGCAAAGCAGATAGAAGTAATGTAAATGGAATGGTGGAATTTGGGAAAATAATGGTAGACACAAGTTAATTCACAAGTGAGAACATACTGTGACTAGATCTCTGAGAATCTCTTTTCAAACTGAGGGAGTAAAGGTCATGTTTGCTGCCAGTCTGACTGTTTGTTTGAAATATTTGGATCCAGAAAAGAGGCCGACTGCACTTACAGACACACAGTACACACACATGCATACAGGGGCAATCAAGCAAGCTGATTGGTGAGGTGCTTTAGCTTTCACTCCAGACGTTAACTCTGTGTCATTGACCCAGCCTTTGGTTGCCACATACACACTGACTGACTGTTCTATAACTGGAGGTCAGTGTAAGTTAGAAGTGTATAGACACGGAATAGAAATATTAAATATTGAATAATATTAAAGTGATGAAACGGATACAAAATAGATGAGATTTTTGCTGGTGAGATGGATCGGAACTGCAGAGCCTCCATTAAAAAATGTCATCCTAAACTGAAACAGAAATGGATGAATTCTAACACAGATTTAAATTTATTGAACAAATAAATAAAAATAAAGTTCTGCTTTGTAGAAAAATTGTGAGAGAATGAGGAAGATCCAGGAGAGATACCCTTCCCCAACAGGACAGTTGTTGGAAACAAAAAACTGACCATTTTCTTTATGTGAGACAGAATACGTGTGGTGTTTTAAGAACAGCAAATGTAAAAGCTTTTATACAATAGATATAAGTTTAGTCACTATTATGGTATGTCAATTAAGGGTAGAGAGGAGTAAACCAGGCTTTTTTGTACACATGTATATGGATTGTTACATAAAGATAAATATTCATGGTAAAGGATGAAGTGAGGGAGCAGGATTGGAGTGACTGGATAATGTATTTGTAAGATTATAAATCAAAATACATTGTATAGGCTTTATCGCCCAGCAGTCCACATCCAACATCCTGTTTGCTTACTACATCACACTGCGGTCTTCAGTCTCATTGTATGCTACAACATAATAACCTTTCATGCATTGCAGTGACGCAGTCTGGTATTGGTTTGAGAGATTACATATCGGTGTGCTTGTGTGTGTCGCATGAGTGTTTTAGTATGCATTGCAGCACCATAGTATGTGATGTATGTGATTTATCTTTTGCAGCTGCTGTATTACAGTGTCACCAAATCTACCTCTCTCCCAATATTTGTGATTGACAGGCAGACAGGAAGTGTGTCGGTGGACGTCAAAGCTTATCCTCCTCTGAGTAATGTCAGCATGTAGTTGGGATGACACAGTATCCGCTTTTAGTTGCCCACCTCTCTAAATCACACACACACACACACACACACACACTGCTTAACATGCCTCTTACCTTTACAAGTCATATCTCTGATAAACACACAGACCCCTCAAGTACAGAAAGTTGAACGATGAATTCGCCCTGTTCTAACATAAGAGATGACAACTTTGAGCGGAATTTAATTACAAAGAAAAACACAAATCTTAATGACTCCCGCTTCTTGAAACCTACCAGAGCCTACTTTTGCACTTTTGCGTGCGTGCGTGCAATACTGTTTTGGCTGCCGTCATATCAAATGTGAAGTGGTTCCTTCCTCCTGCCTACAGGAAAGATAGGGCAGCTGGAACATCCTGGCGCACCCTTCACTTCCAACCATGCAGGCAGATGGACAATGCGCTCGGAGCCTCTAGTGTTTTACCACAAGCACATATAAGCTGCCAAACTTTGTTTTTGACTATGATTGTGTTGGTGTGTTACATGGCACATATTGTGAGATCTGATATTGATGATTTCATTTTTGTGAAACCCATCTGTTCCCCTGAGCTCTGCTGAGACTAAATCGTTAACTGTCCAGACTGATTTCAGCCATGTCCTTCTGTCTTCCATCTGATGAACAGATTTGCTTGGTTTTTAACCAGTGCAGCTCTGCAGTCTACACCTGCCCTGCTTCACTTGATCTTAATGTGCAGCCCAAAGCGTCTTTTTACTGAATTTTGTTTCATAAAGACTTTGAATTGAGCTAGGAGTGCCGTGTTTAGCAGGACTGTAGCTGAGCACATTACTACTGCAATACACACAGAAAACACATTCAAGCAACATGGAGCTGATTGAAGATGTTAGTTTTTGTAAAGCAGAATCTTTCTGTGAAATCGAACCAAAGCATTAAAAATAAAAACAAATTAAAAAGATCTGCATGGGAAAGAGTTTTGAAAATGAATGAACATAAAACTTGTCCTCTACAGTAACTGCAGGGTTGTCTTTTTGCAACAGTTTGTTTTTTCTTACCTGCTCTGATGCTAAAGTGTCTTTGAGGAAAACATTGAAATACCTACATGCTCGCTAATTGCAGTTTTCTCTGGATAAGAGTCGCAGCTAAATGTCTTAAATGTAAGAGGGTTTACATCTGTGTTTAGTGCCAATCTCGTAGGGGTCTCGTCTCGGCTTCAGCTCAGCTTGCTGACCCAGTTTCTGCCCTGTCTCTCCAGCCCACACACACACACACACACACACACACACACACCAGTAGTGTGGTTGATTCCCCCCCAACCCCCACGGTACGGGACACATGTCAACTGCGGATTAATTGCAAAATTTAACCAAAATCGTAGTTTTACTGCTCCTGTTTCTTTTTAAAGTAATAACTCCCTAAATCTCATTGCAGACTAGTAGACAGATAGTCAAGACAGATGTGTGCTGTGTTTCCCTCTGAAGCTCAATGATTGGCTTATGGAAGAACCGTCGCTTTCACCTCCATTGAGTGAAGTCCCGTAGGCTGTGACTTCGGGCATTTCCAGTGGTGTAACTGGGACACTGGGCAATAGTTTATAAGATTGTGGTGTTTATTGCAACTTGGGTGAATATCTGCTGCCTTCCCTTTGACACACCGCTCCACTCGCTCACCGAAGCTGCTCCAGTGTTGATAGACTATTATTCATGACGTTTAACCAATTAGATGGCAACACTACAGACCGAGCTAAAGTTGTACATTTTAAAATTAATTTTCTAATCTGAAAAATTATCAAAACTGTGATACAATCTGAACTGTGACTTGTCACAGACATATATACATCTAGTTACAAGATGGGAAACCTTTCAGAGTACTCCATTAACAGTGCAAAGATTATTACAAAGAAACGCGTCTATTGCCATATGTTAAGTAAACCTCCATTACCTCTTTTCCTAACAACTTTATAGCCAACCCTTACCCAAACTGAACCTCAAATCCAGCAGAAAGTAAAGGCCTTAACGTTGAAGTGGCTGTTTGCATGAGTGGGGGTGTGCTGTCATGAACATGCACTTTAAATGTCTTTCTTCAGGGCTCTTCGTGGCCATCTCCATCACATTTGTTTCTTCTGTTGTGGCATTCCTCTCTGATGGCTCACTGATTCATGTTAAACAGAAGGAACATGCAGCCCTGATGTTGAAGCTGAACAGTGTGAAGAAGTCACTTAGCCTGCAGGCGAATGGTTTAAATGTTTCTCATAGCACAGCGAGTACTGTACAAAGGGGGAGAAAATAAGGGGATGGTATTTTGTGTCTCTGCTTGCTCTCTGATATAGCCTGTGTTCTTGGACAATAGCTTCTCTATGTGAGGCCTCTCTCCAAGGCTAAAATTGTTGCCTGTCATTCTCCCTCTCACTCCTCCTCTTTCCTTCCCTCTCTGTCCCTCGGTTTTCTTCTTCTTTTCCTCTCTCTCTCTCTCTCTCTCTCTCTCTCTCTCTCTCTCTCTCTCTC
>JAVQJL010024121.1:0-19548 GCA_036024295.1 Nannoperca obscura | reverse complement strand
CAAAATGAAAGCATTTCACCACAGTTTATAAACTGTGTGTGTGTGTGTGTATGTATGTATATATATATATATATATATATATACACACACATATATATATACACACATATATATATATGTATATGTATATATATATATATATATGTATATGTATATATATGTATATGTGTGTATATGTGTGTACCACAGGGCTTCAACTTCCACTTCCACATTTATGGCATACCGAGATGTGCCACTTCGTTTTCCATTAGTGCTTCACTGTGTCTGATTTGATGCTACACATGCAGTGACGGGCACCCACTTAGTAACCACAGTCATAACTTCTTTGTCCTCTGTCTTTTTCTTTCTTTTCTAAAGGTGGTCTAATCTGTCGAGCACTTCTCGCCACGACTACAAACCACAACGTGCACACCTTCATCTCGCTGGCAGCACCACAGGCCGGGCAGTACGGAGGTCAGGGAACCCTTGCCCTCTTGGGAATTATGACATTTTAGGACTCTTGGTTAATTCACCAAAACGTTTAAAATATCAGGAAACAGTATTGATTTGTAAAATAATATAATTGCAACATACTCCACAGACACGGAGTACATGAAGTGGGTGTTTCCCGAATGCATGAAGAAGACAGTGTTTCATATTTGCTACAACAAGCTGGGACAGAAGATGTCGATTTGTGACTACTGGAACGGTGAGAATGTCGGAGGTGGTGTTCAGTGACTTGAAAGGCAGCAAATAGGAGAAACCTGCACATGGCATTACATTTCAACTAGAAAAGATACTTCATGTACTATATTTATTCATCTTTTCCCCACAGACCCTCACCATAGGCCCCAATACCTGCAGAGCAACAAATTTCTGCCGATCCTTAACGGTGAAACACCTCACAACAACATGAAAGGTAAATGAAAGGTCAATTGTTTACTTGTGCTTTGTAAAAGAAGCAAAAATTCATGCATTTCTCCATTTTCCCTCCTCAGCGTGGAGGGAAAACTTCCTGCGCATCAAGAAGCTTGTGCTGATTGGAGGACCAGACGATGGCGTCATCACTCCATGGCAGTCCAGGTTTCACTGTCGTCACGTTTATATACATTTGATTGTGTCTGTGATAAATAAGTCTAATCAATCAGTGGTGGATACATATATACAGCCTCCTTGGTATTCAACAATATCACTACAACAGATTTACGGTTTATGGGATCAGCATTTTGTGATGTGCCAATGTAAAGACAGAAAAAGAGAACTACACACATCAGGACGTCCTTCAGATGAGCTCAGATCAAGGGTGTAGGTTTGGTTTTCAAAAGTAGGGGAGGCACATGAAACCTCAAACTTTCAAATATGTGAATGATATTTTCTGTGTTTAACCATTTATTTTAATCTAGCAAATAATACTTTAGAATGGAAATGTATCAGGCTTTCCAGATGATCAGTAGTCTATTAGATGTAACATGTAATACACTAACTTAATAGAGAATTTCTCAATAGAAATATTGTAGATAGTGTATTTGCTTCTGTCTTTTCCGTTCTTATTTTTGATTGTTCAATAGCGAATGTTAGAAGAATACTGACAACAAATAATAAATAAGATTTATTTTTTTAACTGTAAAAACATGCTTCTCTAAACAGTTTTAAAGAAAAGTAGTTTTACTACCCTGGGTTTTACCTGCAGGTCAGCCTCTCAGGCTGTAGGTACAACCTCCGCCAATCAGGGGGCGTCTCGTAAGGTCTTATAACTGTGAGTGGCCGGTTATACTTGAAAGCGACCTAGATGAACACAACACTTTGTTGTGGTCTAAAAGAGAGGAGCACGCGTCCCCCCTCGTGTGAACCATCTATGGTCAAAACAGCAGCAGAGGTTTTGATACCTCTTTCCCTCGACCGACCGTTTCCTCTTTTCTTCACAGCCACTTTGGATTCTATGACAGCAACGAAAACGTTATACAAATGAGGAACCAGGAGGTGAGTTGTAGACAAATGTGCATGTTTCACCAGAACCCGACACCTATGGTAAACCGTATCACTTCTACATTCACTGGAAACCCCATCTTCACTTTTACTTTAGGCCACCATCAAACAGTAGGAACCTCTCCCTCTTCACCTTCTCTTCTTCCTCTCTCCCTTTTGAAAGTTTTACAAGAACGACACGTTTGGGCTGAAGACGCTGGATGCTCGTGGGGACCTGTCGATGTGCGTTCACTCCGGAGTGAAGCACGTCAGATGGCACTCCAACTTCACGGTGTTCGAGAGCTGCATGAAGAACTGGCTCACGTGAAAACAACTCGGCTACAGAGTGCGAGAGATGCTAAGGCACGGTATTGTTCAACTGGAACAGACTATATGATGAAGCAGACACCGTTATGCTTGTGAATACTGTAGCTCACGCCCGTACCGGACGGATTGCCATGAAAGTTTGTGCAGACATTCATGATCCCCAACGACTTCGGTGACCCCCTGACTTTCCCTGCAGCTCCACCATGAAGTTCACAATCAAGTAAAATGCTGCAACAACTAATGTTTTAGGATAAATTGCCATTAAATCTGGTACAGAGATTCATGTTTCCCACAGGATGAATTCTAATAACTCTGGTGATCCCTTTAACTTATCATTTAGCTCCATCATCGGGTCAAAATGACATTCCCAACAGTTATACTTGGTGTTTATTGCCCATTAGCAAAAGTTAGCATGCTAGCACGCTGAACTAAGATGGAGAACTTTGTAAACATTATAGCATTATTAGCATTATCACTGTGGGCATGTTAGCATTTAGCTCAAAGCACCACTGTGCCTGAGAACAGCCTAACGTTAAACACCCCAGTGAAGGTGGCAAAACCCCATTCGTTCTTATGAAGTTGGACATTTTCAACGTTATGAAATTGAGAATTCGCAGTGCAGCGGCCAGCACGTTTAGTCTTTATCTGCTCAGGATGCACGTCTGTGGAGGAGAAGATCTTTACTGTACTTTCTGGGATCCCAGAACGTCTCCGGCCTGTAGGAACACAGACACAAACACAAAACGAAATGCTGCTCGGCACAATGTCATGTAAATAGTTTGGTTAAAGCGCAGGGTGAACATTTACACGATATTTGCTAATGAGCATTTTTAAATGTGAATTTTATACAAGACAATACCCATCTGAACATAAAAGTAACAAACATATACAAAGGAAAATGTGACCCAAGTCCAGATATTGCCATAATATTAGCAACGTCCAAGCATCCCAGTGTTCGATTAACCTATTTGTAAATACTGAGAGTGCATATTTTACACCATTAACATACACCTTTTTTGCAAAAAAACATGATAAATTGTAATGCTTGTTGCTTCCAGGGTGCAGTTTGTCTATTAAGAATTTAGAAATTAGGTTTGCAGATAGAAATAATACAAATTAGCAAACGGTGGAATAGCATGAATATGT
Organism: Nannoperca obscura; assembly: GCA_036024295.1. NCBI lineage: Eukaryota > Metazoa > Chordata > Actinopteri > Centrarchiformes > Percichthyidae > Nannoperca > Nannoperca obscura. Next base: position 16,131 of record JAVQJL010024121.1, on the reverse strand, counting down.
TTTACGATTATCCATGTTGTGTTCAGACTTTTAAATGTAGTAAATATCTGCTTGTTTTTGCTTTCTTCTGAAAAAAAAAGTTTTCATGCACAACCAAACATGTATTCGCTTTTATTTTTGGTGCTTTGAAATTCCCTTTATAGAAACATCCTTTAATGGTTCTTAATGTTAATACTGTGAAGTGACTGCTAGATATGCTGGATATACGTGAGCAATGACCAATCAATCGCTGCCCTCTGGTAGATGTGTATGGTACCTTTGTGTCTTGTAAAGGGTGAATCCACACCGCAGCACACAACAATTAAACTCTTTGGGGTGAATGTCAGTTTTTTTGTATTAAGAATATCTCAAACGTTGTACTTTATATCTTTATTAAAGGCTTTTGCAGGAACATCAATCTAAGTTTGTTTCTTTTTGACTTTGTCTGCATGTTACCTCTGAGTTGTAAGCACAGAAACTCCTCTACATTGTAAAGTTGTCCAGTACATAATTCCCCTATAAAACCTTACATTTCTAACTGTTAATGACATTGTCAGAGGTGTTGATCCAACCTTTTATGACCCTTTAATTTGTGTTGTTGGATCAGATTTCAGTCTATTTAAAGGATTCTGCTCCTCCATTTAAGCACAATGAGTTCAGCTGCAGTCATTTTTAATGATTGTTTGATCATTTTTGTTAAATGCCATAGACTGATCTCCTGTTTCACTGTTGAGAGTACAGATTGTATTGATAATGTTCACTATACATGTTGACTCTTTTGCCCTTTACACGTGATTAGATCAAAGCAGCATGGGGGGTGTCCTCAATCAGTTCAGCCAGTTGATTTTCCTGATTTACAGCAGTTATGGATTCTGAGTTGATAAAAAAAAGGGGACTTTAAAATATGTATATTTCCCAATCAGATCCGGTTGCCACCGGTGTGCTCGCGGTGTGTTTGAAGACCTCCTCCCTCTCGCTCGCGCTTTAAACAGGTACGAGCGATGACGCCAGCAAGGTGACACCCACCTCTCTCCCAATCCAGCCGACTGCCCGGTGGAGATTTCTCTAGTAGGAAACTTCATGTCTACTCTGCACTCCGACTTTTTCCAGCCTCGTTCAAACTAAAGGAGACGATGAAGAGTTCTTCCTCGCTCGACGGACTTTAACTTCGCGCGTGAAGCCCGGAGGACCCAAACGGTAAGACACTTTATGTGAAAGCCGCGGTTGTGTGTTTGTGTTAAAACCAGACTGAGCTGAGCTGAAAGCTGGCGGTGACGCTGCAGCTCCACGTCAAACAGGCTGACGTGACTTTCGCGCTGACTTCCTGTCACTTCAGTTGCTTAAAATATCCGCAGATAGACGATGGTTCCACTGTTGTCCACCGGACGGTGAAGCGCGTCCCATTCGGGAAGACATGTCTCATGCTGTTTGTGGTTCCGGGACAAAATATAAAAAGATTCGCCCCCTGCCTCCAGGTGGACACAGACAATGTGTGGTTTTAATTCACGGTATATGCAAAAAGCACACTTGAACGTTACATTATTATTCTGTAATTGGATTAATTGGGTAGAAATTATTTCAGAGTGTCTCGCGTTTGCTGTAAAAGCGTGTTCGCGCGCACCGCGAGAGACTAAAGGTTCATTCATCGACGCTCCGACTGAAGTCCCTGTCAGCGTGGCTCAAGGTCGACGTGTCCCGCCCTGTGGGGAGCTACTGGAAACACACAGCAGCTGTGAGCCGCAAGAAAAACGGCCAACACATCCGTGCAGGGGAGAGATAAACCTAAATCACAAGTCCGAGCAGCCGGGAGACACTAAATATGTCAAACCTGGCTGGATTACATGACCTCTGACCTGCTGGATGGGAAGAGAGCCGGAAAATAAACCCAGCTGTTAGTCTGCATGTTGACTTTGATTAGGAAACTATTTTTATACTTTTATTTCCTGTAATGATTGCTGTGATAGAAAAGTAGGCTACAAGCCAGTGGTTCTCAACACAGGGGTCAGGACCCACCAAAGGGGTCACAAGAACAATCAGCAGGGTCACCTTTCAGACTGGAATAATTCCCATTTATCTTGTGAAATACTGTAAATCACTTTGAACTGCTCACGACACATTCAATTTCTGAAGAGGGTCAATCACAGAATGTTGGGCTACAACTTATTTTCAGTATTGATCAATCTACCTATTATTATTTTTTTTTCTTTTTCCCCAGTTTCCAACTGCTGTCGGACTTAAAGGGGGACAGGATCAGCCCTCTGTCCACAATGTCCTCCAGAGGCAAAAATGACTTGTGCCGGATATGTGGCGGCGGTCTCCAGGGAAACCAAAGGCGGTGGCTGTTTGGGGGCCAAAATAAGAAGACTGGTCAGCTTCAGACCCCGACACAGTCCCTAAGAGGAGGAAGCCTGTCCCGGTCCTCGCAGAGCAGCCCCTGGGGTGAGTCTGCAGCGTAAGGAAGTAAAGACAGGTTTTTGGTCACATGCTGTGTGCCTATTAAAGAGCATGAAGTAACCTTTTTTATTTTTTTACTCTTCACAGGCAGCACATTGTCTCTGGGGTCCTCTGTGTTTCTTTCCAAGTCCCAGTCATCCCTGAACTCCCCGTCCAAAGGAATGGATCTGCTCTCGGTGTTGACCCACATACTGGGGCGGTCTGTGCCGCGGGGCGGCGGGCAGGGGGAGTTTGTGTGCGGCAAATGCGTGTCCATCCTCGAGCGGGTATTCAAGTTCGACTCGGTGATAGCCAGGGTGAGGGTGCTTTCGTCCGAGAGGCTCCAGAAGCTGACGCAGGAGAGGGACAAGATCAGACAGTGGGTGCGCCAAAACTACCACCAGAGACACCCACGGGACTCCCAGAGCAGGGGCAGCACCAGCGAGGAGGACGGAGAGGCGGAGAAGGAGGGCTACAGGGAGATGCTCAAAGAGAACATGGCCCTCTCGGAGTACGAGTGCTGGTCTGAGAAGTGGGACACGTGTCCGTATTTTATAAGAACGGGTAAAAGATGCAGCAAGGGCAAAGGATGTGAAGGCTGCGATTCGTTACGGGTGTCCGACTCGGATTATGAGTCCGTTTGTGGGGTTCCCCGCCGCATGCCTTTCCGGCCCTTCTCCCCGTTGGCGTTGTCGCGGGACATGCCCCTCCACTGGCAGAGGGCGCCATCCATCAGCTGCAGCCTGCCTTCACTGGGGGGGTCCAGTGTCTCCTTACAGGCGTCTTCCCGCACTCAGTCTGTTCAGTCCCTGGACTCTCTCGATCGCAACGACCCGTTTGAGTCGCCGGGTGTTCAGTCAGCCAACGTTGTGCTGAGGGAGCTGAGAAGAATCGAAGGGAAGCCGGTCAGCTCACCGTCGGGTAGTAGGATCCCGATCCTGGGCAGGGCGGACGGGAGGTACTCGGGAAAACGCGGCGAGACGGCGTCGCCCTCGGTGAACAGGGCGCTGGACTTTGGGGACGTGGTGAACGGAGGGGATGAAACGGACGAAGAGGACGGGGATGTGCTAACGGAGCTGAGGGACGAGTTCATGCCTCTTCATCGAGAGGTTAGCGTTTTCACTTCTGTCTGAGCATGCCGTAGATTGCACAGTATGAATGGAAGAACTCTGACCAGATGCTGTGCGTGCAAGTGGCTGTAAATATTGACACGGTGTGCCGCAATAGGTAATCCCGGAGCATCTGCGGCCAGTCCAGCAGTCGCACATCTGACTTGTGTTGTTACTAAATCAGACCACAACCCATGTTTACAGTGATATCCCGTGTCCTTTCAGAACGCTTCTGGCAGGGTTCACCACGTCATGGGGCACCTGCGAGGCCAGCTAGACCAAGCTGTGTCCCGCGTCAGGACCCTGGAGGCCGAGCTCAATCATGGGAGGAGCAAACCGACGGAAGTCAACGGATCAGAAGACTGGGCCCCTGTAAGAATTCAGTTTGTTCTCTCACACACTCCATTTGAGACAATTACATGTGAAAAAGGGTAGTTTCAAGGTGGATTTTATTTATTTCGGACAGAGCCAGGCTAGCTGCTTCCCCCCGTTTCCAGTCTTTATGCTAAGCTAAGCTAACCGGCTGCTAGCTCTAGCTTCATATTTGATGAAAAGACATGAGCGTGTTTGGCAAGAAAGGGAGTAAGTGTGCTTCCTAAGTTGTTGAACTGCTCCTTTTTATGTAGTTATTTGTTACCAGCTGTTAGATTGCCCCTAACCTTTTTGTTTTTATGAAAGAAAAACCGGTTTATTACGCAGTGCAACACTGCAACGCTCAGTCACATGTCCAAACAGCTCCACAAACCACTCTGTGAATGTTGACAGAGTACAAATATAGCATTATGAAAGGCATGGAGGATGGGTGTTTTGTGCCTGTGGAAGGGTGTGTCCGTGTTTCCTCATTTACAGGTGCAGATAAACACACACACACACACACACACACACACACACACACAGCCTTTCTCTGGAATCTTCCCCGACCAGTAGAGTTTGCCCCGGGCTCTGTAGCCCTTATGATAGAGGATATCATTAAAGAGTCCTCATGACCTGATCTGCGTCAGAACGAGGCGACGCTGTGTTCACATGAGGAGTTGAGTGTCAGTAAGAACTCACCTGAAATCTGTGGCACTAGCAGCATGTTAAAACGGTACATTACTTCCTCGTTAAAAGCTTCTTAAAAAACGGCAAACTGAATGTGACGGCTTGGACAAGCAACAGACTGAACATATGCATAAATGGTGGCGTGTTCACTTACCGCTGTACGTACTGAAGTGCCTTTAAAGGGTGATGCGGTCACCTAAAAAAAAGGTTGATTATGGCCGCAACCAATGATTATTTTCATTATTTATGAATCTACAAATTATTTTACTATTTATACCAATTCTAATCAAGTTGTCTATATTGTTTTGTCTATAAATTGTCAGAATGAGTCCAAGATGACCTTTTCAGGTATCTTATCTCTTATCTTCTGGTAAATGTAATTTTATTTTAGTTTTGTTGGACAACACAAGACAATTTGGTGACGTCACCTTTTGCTGGAGTATATTTTACTCAGCCACACTCCAGACTTGCTACAGTTCGATCTACTGCTCTGACTTTTAAAAGGAAACCATTGTCATTTCTTTTCCTCTCTTTTTCCTCCAGTTGGTCCAGGAGGACGGAGGCAGTTCCCTGCTGCAGAGCCTGGGTCACTCCCTGCACAGCCGGGAGCGTCTGATCCAGGTGGGTGAGGTGATGAGGGGAGACGGGCCTCAGTCATGCATGCAGCGGTTGGATCTTCTGCTGCTGCTGGGACACTGGCTCAAAGCTCACAGGAATGTTGTTTGTCTTTTGAAGTCACTGTACGCCCTTAAAGTGGCAGCGTCAAAACTGCATTTGCTTTTGTCTGTTCAGCACATTGTGCTGGCGACACAAGTATGTTTTCTTAAGCTTTGATCATCCATTATTTTTAGCTGCTTGTCACGTTGATGATTTACATCATGTATTTATTTGTACTTGCTGAGTCACTCTGGATGAACGTGATTGCTAAATGATCAAAAGCTTTCTTATCTGAACCAAAGGGTGCTTGAATACATTACAGCCAATTAACAATTATCTACAACTGACTCTATAACAAAGTCCCCGTTGTGCAGTGGTGGTTTTTATACTGTGCCACATTAAACACTAAACTTCTTTTTATTTGTGAAATAAGAAGTCGCAGCAAGTAGGTTGTTAGCTTAGCAAAGCATAAATACTGGAAACAGGGAAATGGCTAGCCTACCTCTTTAACTTTTGCAGAAAGCCAGGCTACTTGTTTCCCCTTTCTTTGTGCTAAGCTAACCAGCAGCTAGCTTAGCTCCATATTTATTATACAGATGTGGTATCAATCTTCTCACTTAACTTCCTCCCAGAAAGCAAATAAGCCTAATCCCAAAATATCAAACTATTCCTTTTTAAAATAGGCAAATACATAAACATCAAAGATAAGCGGTTTATGTGGAATTACCATTGAGTTAAATAGCAAATGTATCATATAAAAAAGAGAACCATGTCCCCAAATCCTTAAAATTATGCCCTCTGTGTCGGAACCAATGCACCTTGTGTTGTGTTTGGACTCTCACAGTGAGTCTTGTGATTTGAAACAGATTTTCGCTTCAGGGTGAGTAGATAAATAATGAATGTGGCTGTTTTGACGTAGATCATTTGCATACATATCTGTTTGGCTTACGCTGTATGAACACTTGGCTCGGGTTATTATGACCCCGTGTCATGATTTCGTGCTTCAAATGGCTACAAAAATCTGCACTTAAAGCCATAAACTCCAGAAAAGACGTCCAAATCAGAAAAACTTCAGTTGAAGTGTTTTTCCCCAACTGTGCTGTTGGATGAGTGTGTTTGTAATTTTGCACTAAGCAGACGGATATTTCCTCTCTTCCAGGTGTGTATAGGTCTGATCAGAAGACTGTGTGTGGAGGAGGGAGCAGGGTCTGAGCTGGCCGACAAGCTGACTGAGAAACTGACGGCAAATCTGAAGGACACTCTCTCTGACAACAAGGTTAGAGCTGACACTGTCCTGATTGTTGACATTAAAGAGGTACTGAACTTAATCAATAATAACCTAACATAACACCGAAGCATAACAGTCAGACGAGTCATCAGACTCGGTCGACACGTCCCTGAAGGATTTTGTATTAGCAGTGCAGGTCTTGTGATGGGTACTTCTTCACAGGCATGAAGGACGTTTTACCAGTCTGGCAGTAGCATGTCAGCAGGTTCCTCTGGTTTTGTACACACATGACTGAAACTGTTAAAACATCTTGTGTTTTATGTAGATTTTGACTTTACAACCATGGCATGTTGAATTCAAGGTCAGTTATACAGTATATACTTGGTTTTTACAGTTTAATTGTTTGGTCTATAGTGAAAAATGCCAGTTTGTCATCTACAAATGTCTCTTCTAGTCTGACCAGTAGTCCAATACCTTTAGTTTGCTATCGTATATAACAATTAATAATCGACTAATTGTTTCAGCTCTACAGACGTTGTGTCGAACGTAATATTTATTTTATTATTTTTTATTATTATTTTTTTTGCGATCTGTAGGCTGCCCTGCAGACTCTGAGGTCCGAAATGGCCGAGAAAGACGAGGGCATGGAGAAAGAGATCAAGGCTCTGAGGAAGGCTGGAAGAGACAGAGAGAAAGATCTCGACACACTCAACACCGTGCTGCAGTGCAACCAGGATATTATCAGTGTAAGAACACACACACACACGCCCACATTCGTAACTACATTCAGGCCTTGTGTACTTTGTTCACGCTGCCTGTAGTTTTATTTAGATAGGCCCACATTTTGTCTTTGCTCCAGGAACTGCGGGTGGCTCTGGGGGAGAAGGAGCGACTGCTGAAGAAGGTGGAGAAAGAGAGGGAGGTGTGGAGACAGGGGGACCGGGCTCTCAGAACTGTCTTGCAGGAGAAGGAGGCTCTGATCTCGGAGCTGGAGAGTCGTCAGAGGGACTTGCAGGTAACAGGTTTTTCTTTTAGTTATTTTGTGTAACTTTCAGCTAGATATTTTATGGCTATTGTCTCATTATTTCATACCGGTAATATTTTCGACTGATGTGAAATTGAGCAGCATTTTCAACATTATAAATAAAACTGTATACCTGTCAAAAGTGAAGAAGCATTTGTAATCTTTCTCTTCTAAGACCAGCTGCTCTATTTTTACGAGGTAAATATATAATGTCTCAGTGATAAACTATATAACTAAATGCTATGGAAAGAAAATGTTTATGATGAATTAATGAGCTTCAATTAATTCTCAAGTACACATTACAATTTAAATCACAAAAAGATTGGTTTATTATAATGTCTCTTATTTGACCAAATACAAATATAATGGACCATTTTTGAGAATTATTATTATTATTATTACAACAAACATGTGAATCACAAGCATACTGTTGTGGATTTCTGGTGGGTTTTATGATATGATGTTAAAGTACTAGCTGCTGTAGTTCTGTATTTAATCAACAGACTTAAAAGGAATATATTGAGAAAATAACTTTAATAACAGTTGCAGAGCTTTTATTCTCTCTGTATTATTGAATGAGGAGCCTGTTCTGAAGGCCTCAGTCCTTCTGGCCTCAGATGAGGTTTGTCAGTAAATACTGACTTTGACCATAGGGAAACTTTTACTAGCAACATGTCATTTTCCTTCAGGCTCTCTCCGACTCTGTGATTGGTCAGGGGTTGGCAGGGGGCGGGGCCGAGCTGGCAGCAGAGCTGAGGGACGGAGAGGGGAACAGCGCCACCTTGTGCCAGGAGATCACCAAACTCACCACAGCCCTGCAGGAATACCAGGACATGGTGCAGGTGGGAGATTAGCATGAGGAGCGGATTTTAAAGTTTTAAGTTTAAGACTGAAAAACAAAAAGCTGCCCACATATTCTGAGTTGACTCTTCCCTTTTCACCTGCTACTGCTTGATTTTAAACATTGATAGATAATTTACACTTTGATATTAGTGAACTGAAGATGTGATGCGAAACAAGACACGGTCAGAAATATTTGCTGCTTTTCTTTGTCGTATATCATTTTAAACTGAATATTTTGGGGGGTTTGGTCAAACAAAACCAGACATTTGACATTTGCCTCATGTGATGGACATTTCTAAATATGTTTTGGCATTTTCTGGATTAAATGATTAATCAGAAATGTCAAATTTAGCAGCAGAGGAAAACATGCTGCCAACAGAAATAATGCTAGATGAACTAGACAGAAAACCAAATCGCCAACAGGAAACAAGACAGTGTGAGGAGAGAGGCAGCTTCCACACACACAGCAACAACATATCTCAGCCTTTCTGACTGCTTCTTTTGCTCCTTCAACAGAACCAGCAGGAGAGTCACAGTCAGACGGTGTCTTCTCTGACAGCTCAGCTCCGAGACACTCGGCGGGAGCTGAGGGAGAAAGAGAAGGAGAAGAAGGGCGCCGACAGAGCCTGGCAGAACAACAGAGAGGAGGGAGAGAGAGGGGAGAGGAAAATGAGGGACAGCCTGGAGAAGAGAGACCGACTCATAGAGGTAAAGTGCGGAATCTGCTGCTTATTGTGCCACAGTCGACCATCTGTGTGTGTTTGGTCCTTACAGATATTTGAATATTTGGTGCATCCATGTCGACAAGGAACATCATGTTAGTTTACTGTAGTAAACTACTCCCAAACACACACTTTATTTATAGAAAATATTAAATGGCAGTATTTTAACACAAAAAATATTATTTTGATAGTCAGTAGTTTCTCATCTGCAACACTTAAAGAATAAGTCGGGATATGAGTCTAGTCTCATGAAAAGAAAAAAAAAATTGTGTGTGAGAGAGAATCATTAGGAATACTTGTGATCGTGACTGAGATTTCTCTTTTTGTTTTTGTTTCCTCCAACTTAGCAAATCCTGTTGGATGCCGAGGAGCGGGACCATCTGTTCACACAGCTGCAGCAGAACCTGCAGAACAAGCATGAACCTCTGACCGCCTTCAAACACACACTGTGATCGAGGACAACTGGCCTTACAAACTGTACTGACGAGATGCAAGCGAACTGCACAGAGACGGAAGATGACTTTTGCACTTTCTGCACCACCTTATTGCCTCTTCAGCATGTTTATCATGGTGTACATTACGTCTATTTATATTTATCTCTCTACGTTTTTGAGGTTTGCATTTGCAGACCTACCTTGTTCTGGAATGGGCCTCTCTGGAGTGAATCAGTAATTTCAGACTTGGAGAGTCAGACGGAGCTTGGTGGTTTTCAGTATGGAGAGATGTCAGGTTTAGCTTCTTATAGCTGGATGTTCAATACTTGATTTAGAAATCACCAGATTACTGTATTTTGTAAATCTTTTGAATGTAGCCTAATGTTTCTAATTGTTAGGGAGGGATACGATTTAATTTAATGCGGTGTGGTTTTCGCTGATACAAACATTTCTGAATTGTATTGTTAGTGGATCTAACATTTATGTTCGATTTGGGTATGATATTGCTTTAAATCTGAATATGTTGTCTCTATTCCAGTCTTTGCAGTGGTGTCTTTATTGTGTTTGTCTGCCAAGTTTTTGTTTACAGTGCTAGCTATGCACTCAAGGAGGGGAATGCTTAGGACCAAATAATATTTTTAAATGCATTCATTTCTTTTTTTTTTATGTCTCTTTTTTGTTGTTTCATTCTGGAACTATTCTTAATTTTCTTTCAATGTTTACATCTTTTTTTGTTAGTCTGGGACGTATTACTCGAGACATTTTTATTTCTTTTAGCTCAAGAGAATTAAACACTCTGATCCAAATTACTTACGTCTACATATGCTTTTCTTTAATTAACCTTTTTTGCGACGGAAGGCCCGCTAGTTCCGGAAGAGTTTATTCCCGTTTCTGTATTCCCACTTCATAATTTTAAAAATATATATATCTTCAATGTTGGTTAACATAGAAACAAGTACGTTTATGTTATGAAAACCTCTTCTAATTATTTCGACTTAGTTTCTAATAAAGTAATAAAGTTTTGTGCGTCGTTTAGGTATGGCGGATATACTAAATACCCATGAGCCTCTGCGGCCGTTGCTTTGGAAACGTCGGAGGCGCCAATAATTAAAAACACTTTGTCGATGAGTTACTGAAGAAAACATATCTGCTAAATGATGTTGGCTAAAGCTGCAGATTGTTTTGTCGGTTTTCTAAATTTCGTAACCTTTAATCATTTTTGCAGGTAGCAGAATTTAAAGCTCTGATTGGATGTTTCTTGCCGAAATGCACACTGGGAGTCGTAGTTAACTTCTCCTTCAAAGTTTTTATGTTACACGGGCTTGTACGGCATCCTACCTTTTGACTTTTCATAAAATAAGCTGTTGTTCTCTAGCTTTGTTAATCTTTGGAAGTAGCTTAACAAAATAACTCATAAAATATTTATGTCATTCAACACCAGCTTTTTCTTTTGTTGACTGACGGCTCCCTGTCTCCTCCTCACTGCCCAATCACGAAATAGCTTTTAAGTTTCTAGTTACTTCAGGAACAGTTGCTATGGAGCTGGTGCCTCAACACCTAACACACAGTTTTCAGCCTGGACACAAAATAGATCTACTAACCAGATCGATTGGTCATTTTAAGAGACGTATCAGCTGAGGTTAAACCGTTTTTAGGAGGAAAGTGTATGTGAAGGAATGCAGGTCCAGTCGGTGCCCCTCGGCTCTGTGACAATCGGACCGCAGTCTTGGCACGATGGGACGGTTCGCTCCATCCGGCGAGCGGAGCGCCTGGTGCGGCAGACTCGTGCCGGGCGGCCCGGGACCTGCAGCCGGCCCCAGAGCTGCAGCGCCACCGCCGGTTTCACCCCAAAACGCACAGACTGCACGGCGGAAACGACCGAAGATAAGATCACAGCGGAGGAATGCGCAGAGAGTCGTGACTCCATCTGCAAAAATAAGATGTCGAGGCCCCAAACAACAGGAGCGACGGTGAGAAGAAGAAACAGACAGCTCCTGAACTGAGGACAACTGATCGATAACTGACGAAACAATATTCGCCTATTTGCGTGATAACGTTTGACAATAAGGGTATTACAAGTAAACATCTACCGTATCTTTACCACAGTATACATTTACTCTAACAAGTACAATCCTGCATTGGAGATTCTACTTAAGTAAAAGTAGGCTACATACATTTTATCAGCAAATTATACTTAAAGTATCAAAAGTCTTTATTTTACAGAATGGCTCCACGTTAAAGTATTAAATACCTTTATATTACATTTTTGGGATTATTATTACAGATGCATTAATATCCAAGCAACAGTCAAAAAGCAAAAGTCCAATATGTGAAGCACATTATTTGAGTAGATGTACAAATTGCAATCTAACATTCTTCTAAAGTTCCCCAGTGGCTCCCAGAGGACGCCTGTGGCCCCGTTCCCACCTACCAGCTTGCGTGAGCAGTGTGCCGGGGCCAGCGCTGCCGTGGCCGGTGAGTACATGCGGAGGGTGCGGGAGGTGGAGGGCCAGCTGCGCAGGCAGGCCGGCAGGGTGACCCAGGAGGGCGTCAAGCTGGAGAGGGAGAGGGGTCACCTGGAGAGGGTGCTGCGCAGCCTCAGGACGGCTCTGACCGCCAACAGGAGGAGCTCTGAGGGGAGAACCAGGAGGCCGTCCACTGCTGAGACGGTAAGTTTACACCTGGCTGTTATCCATTTAAATAAGCACATTATAAACAGTCAGTGAGAGGCTCTTGTGCAGATTAAGGGGGCGTTCGACCATGTCTACAGATACAGATCTTTTCCCAGAATGGGACCCAACTTACGGGTCTGTTTAGTTTCATTCTGACCTCTGACCTTCCTGTGGAGAAGAAACACCAAAAAGAGGGAAAAGTACAAAATAAATTGATCATTTATTCATAGTTTAGTTTGTTGTCTGCAGAGCATTGCGGAACGGTTTTTTTTGTGATTTTACCTGCACGCAATGGTTCTCAAACATCCATAAAATTTGTTAAAACTTGGTTAAAATCCCACTCACCTCACACATTAATATCCTATTAACTGCTAATATGGAATCATTTTAAAATCCTTTCAATAACACCTGCAAAACACGTCGCGGCCTTTACAGCTGAATCCCACACCAGTAAGTGATACAACGGGACTACAGATTAATTCATGAAGCTCCGTGTCGCCAATTTCATTTGTCAAGGAGAGGAGATGTGTTGGCTGACAGGTGTGCTCTGCTGCAGGAGAGAGATGGTGCTGATTACTTGTTGTTGTGTGAGAGGAGAGAGCTGGCCCAGTTGAAACAGGATCTGGAGGGAGTGCTGAGAAACACACTGACCCAGCTGCAGGTGATTTACAGCGTTACTGTCTTCACAGGTTGACTCATTTTCCTTTAAAGCCCCCCCCCCCCCCACTGTCTCTGCCTCTTTATCTCTCTTGTCCTCTCACCCTTTCATGTTATTTACTAGCATGAGTGATTTAAACAGCACCAATAATTTCAGCAACCAGCACCCAACCTTCTCTCTTCATACTACTTCTTCTTGTTGTTGTGGCGTGGATATAAAGAGGTGTTCATATACAAAACGCCCTGTTTCTGACATTTTCTAGACGAAGCAATCAATTAATCATTCTTAATCAATAATCCCTCCACCCCCCATCTATTCCAGGCCCTGGGGCAGAGCAGCAGACGGCTGCTGGACTGTGCCAGTGAGAGGGCTCGCGTCCTGGAGCTGCTGCCTCACAGCGGCTCTGCTGGAGGACACCGCAGCGCTGCTCAGACCTTCACCAAGACGGACCCCGTCAGCCCCTTCACACCAGGTGCACTCAGGACGCTCAGTTCAACTGTCGGTCCCTGCGTGCAATCGTGTTGTTGCAGCGGGTAAAGCAGCCCACGTGGAGGAAGGGCTTTACACACATCCAGTGTAGATGTTTGTGAGAAGAATAGAAAGTAATTAATAACAAAAAGTAAAATCAACACAAATAATGGACCTTGAAAAACGATGTAAAATTGTGGATGGATATTTGCAGAGTGCAAGACTGAAGAAAAAAAGTTTACTGCAGTGTTCATATGTGCATCTACAGGAAAGACCATTGCCATGTAGACTAACGCTAACACGATTGTGTTCAGTAGCTTTAACTTTGACTTTCATTTGACTTCAGAATGTAAACAGACTTTAGAGTCGTCCACGTTGACCGTCAACCAGTCACAGCTCCTGAGGGAAAACATCAGACGCACGCTAACCAGCGCCATCAGCAGACAGGAAGCTGTTCACCAAACGGTCAACGACGGCCTGGTGAAGAAAATGGCAGAGACAGTCGGTCTGCAGGTGGACACGGACACGACATCATGTTAAACACCTTTGACGTCATTTTGATCCAAAAAATACACCACGATTTTTCCATTTCATTCTGTCTCTTGTAGCAAAACCTGACTTTGATGTCAGCAGCCACCAGACAGGCCGTGTTTCGCAAGCAGAGGGAAATCAACTGTATCCGTCACAGCCACGGCAGAGCGCAGGTTCGTGTGTGTGTGTGTGTGGAGCAGGATCAGGGACTTTATTTGAGATTTAGTGACCGATAAGATGCACATGGGTGATGTTTTCCCCGTGTTATTCTGCTCACAGGGTCCAGAGTACAGCGGTGACACACTGTCCAGGGAAAAACTCGACAGGCCCCTGGTGCAGGTGTATCAGAGACACCCAGGGACACAGTTACCTGAGGCTGCTCATCTCATACAGGTCTTTACTGCTTCCAACATATCTATGTGTTCAAATACACTCATAAATGATACATTTAACTACCACTGTTCTTCATACTTCCTAGCAAAGTTCTAAGTTGTAAATAATTACTTTATTTATTCACTCTTTTAGCTCTTTGTTTTTGGTCATTTGAGGGAAAAATCTGTCTCTTTAGCTGCTAAATGCCCCACTAGTCTGTAACCGTGTCTGTCTGCTGAGCAGGTAGTGCACAGAGCCTGCTGTGCCTGGAAACAACACTGATAACAGCTGTGAGACTGTAAACAGTCAAACTGCAGGCCGTAAAACCAAAACAAGGAGCTGAAAGGTGCTAAAACACTTCATAGAGCCAAAGGAACTGCAGAGTCGGGTGACTCACTACGAGCGACACCTTTTATATTATATATTCAAGCTAGTGATAAAATAACAAACACTGATTAGTGCAGCAACCTACACATTGTTTTACAGACAATTTATTACTGATGGATGAAGTTTTAAGAAATTATTTGTAAAGCCATTGATTACAACTCATAAATCGTATGTAAACTATGCCTTATTAGAAAGTGGTAAATATAGGGTCGCTACACAACAATCGTTTCTGAGGAAAAAGGAAATATTATGCGAGCATGTATTCACACCTCTGCAGACAACCTGCATGACTCATCTGCACCAAACCCCAACTGGGACGTGTCTCTTTGTGCTGCCACAACACCTTTTAAGGGTTGTTAAGGGCTGCAAGTAAAAGATGAGGCATAACAGACTCACATGGTCTAGAGGTTCATTCTTTGAACTTAGCTAGAAAAGGTAGATCTAAGAAAAACTGTCTTTCATATAATACAGTGTCTCTACTCGTATATTTTGAAAAAGTGCATACCGAGATCTCTTCATATTCGTATTTCCTGGTAAATGTTTGCATCATATATAAAAAAAAGACCATTCAGTGGTTTAACACTCACCTCCCCTTTTTGTTGTCTGTCAAGTGTCTCAAATAAACCAAACCAGGCTAAGTGTGTTTCCTGCGTGTCTCAGGGCAGTGCAGTGCTGAGGCAGTGTCTCATGTCCTCTGAGGGTGAGCTGGCGACGCTGCGGCGCGCCTGTCTGCAGCTGCTGGACGACCAGCACGGCAAGAGGGCAGCGGCTCAGGTGGACGCAGCCGTCATCCGCATGAGGCGTCGGCAGGTCGACCTGCGGGCCTCGCCTTTCACAATTTATCCTCTGTTTATATAACGTCTATAAAATGTGAACTTTAAAAAAAAATGACCATCACAGCTGATACTGCTAACCAGCAAAAAATAAAACTAACCATATATATATGTATTCTTTTTTTCTTCTACTCTTATTTAATGTTCTAATTATTTATAATTTTTACCATTCTCTAATTATCTGTACTTATTTTTGTCCTTGTGTCTTTCTGTCAATTGACTGATCGATTAATTGACCAAACATTTCAGAATTAGTTCACTTCATTTATAAAAGGAAATCACAGGAACCCCGGAGCTTGCTATAATATGCTATTTATATTTGGGTTTTTCATTTACCTTTTCATAGTTCACTCTCTTTTTTCCACTTAGTAAATCACTCAGCAGCTAAACAACTGACTAAAACCTCAATCTGACACGATATTACTGACCGACAAGTTAAATGACCTTTAATTAAAGTTCATAAACGTAAGGCATTAAATGATCTGGAAACATTCAACATCGTGGCTCAATCTGGCCACAATATAGTTCATTTTACATCATAAAATGTTAAGTGTGTGGAGTTTAGACAGCAGCTTCCTGCAGTTTTATGTTTGACTCCACCTAATGCCCCCCCCCCCAATTTATTTATACACTACCGTTCAAAAGTTTGGGGTCACCCAAACAATTTTGTGTTTTCCATGAAAAGTCACACTTATTCACCACCATACGTTGTGAAATGAATAGAAAATAGAGTCAAGACA
>JAVQJL010024115.1:0-14690 GCA_036024295.1 Nannoperca obscura | reverse complement strand
CGCTCTCCGGCAGACTTCAAAACAGCCTCTCTCATTAAGTGACGGCATGTTGCCAAGCTGTCACTCCGATCAAAACTGGCCAATAGAAACGTGTCATTCATCTTTCAGCGTAGGTCCCGCCCACGGAATACAGCAGAACCGGAAGCACAACTTTTAGATTCGCAAGCAAAACTTTTCGATTCGTAAGCAAAGCTTTAGGGTTTGCAAGCAATTTTTGACTGCTTAAAAAAGACACAAAAATAGCTCCATAGCAGAGCCATTGCATTGTAATAGATTAAATACATAGTAATCATTTTTCTGCTATTGCGTAACATGAATGTGGGCAGTTTGAAAAACAAGCAGGCGTATGTTTGAAGCAGTGAAGCAGGGTTGGTTTGAAGGAAAGCTCCGCCACACTCATGCAGCAAAAGGTGGAGATGACCTGCCTGGATAGAATAAGATTTCTTGAATTGACTGTAATAAAAGGGTAATACTTCACATGCAGGGAGAAGAAAGTTGGTGTGGTCACATTGTAAGGGTAATTACTAATTAAGTGTTTTTAACAAATCTAAGAAACTGCACAATCTGAAACCTCAGCATATTTCAGCCCTTTTTTCTTAATGTGCTGTGATTACTGTGTGAAGCTTTCACTTTGATGTTTTACAACATTACAAAACGTTATTTATGTTGTGCTTTGTTACACTTTTACATATAAGACAAAGGTGGAAAGCTACCGTATTCTGGCCCCTTCACTGAGTAATGATTCATGTTTTACTGTATTTTATAATAAAAACAAGTGAATAAGACTTGAATCATGATTTATTTGTGGAATTAAGGTTACAACACAGGAGTAGCATATTATAATGTATAGGCAAAATATATGTAAGGAAAAAAGGCAGTCCCAGTGTGAAACCTGAAAACAGCCATTAACAGCCTGTTAAACTTTTATTCAGCCAACAGTTATAGTTCACTTAGGATGATAATATGTAAATTGCAGGTAAAAACAAACGTTTAATTCCAGGCTTATTGAGGGCCCTCCCCATGTCGGGGTCCTGTGTATTTTGTTTCACTCTTTACCTTATTACTATGCCCCTGTTGTTTATTTTGCTATTAATATGTCTGCACTTATAGTTCAGTAAAAGTCTGAATGGATTTTTTGGATTTTTACTTGTAACAGAATATTTATACATTGTTCTATTACTACGTGTAAGTGAATAAAGAATCTGAGTTCTCCCTCTGGCACTGGTCTTGGTGAACACTTTCTTTTCCTTACTTATGATAATTTAAATAGATATTTAAAGTATGTGAGATGAGATGAATAAACTAATGGCTACACGCTGTGGAGGAACACACAGACAGCATTGAGAAAGCAAAGGTTGCTCTAGCTCCTCTTGTGCTTCACTCTCTTGTTTTGTTTACACATTTTGCTCACAGCTCTAAATTATGCCCTTAGACTCAGTTTCCCAGAGTTGCCCTGCATTCATGAAAGAACAATGTGGCCCGAGTTGATGATAGCTTGTACAAATTGCACTGTGACTGTGGCCGGGCTACAGACATTAATTGGTGCATTATGTGAAAATGAACCTCCTAATGAAGCACTAGTTTGACCACATGCTCCTGGGGCCATTCCTTCTGAGGAAAGCTTTGTCATGGTTTGTGCTAAATGGTTACAAATCCGAGCTTTCCTTTGAAGACTAATATGCAATGCAGCAACTAAAACTAATTACAGCCCATTGCTCTCATTACAATGGTACCATCTGAATGACCCTATGCATATCTATTGTGTATTATTAAGGGGATCTGCCAATTGCATGTATCCTAGTGTAGTCACAATGCTGTCAACAGTATAATTACAACATCCTGTTGTCGGTAATAATAAACTATGGACTGCAAAAAGACATTGTAAAAGCAGCCAGTTGGAAACTGAGTTATACAGTAAATGTTCCTCCCTCTGTGTATGCTCCTGAGTGAGTGTGTGTGTGTGTGTGTGTGTGTGTGTGTGTGTGAGTGAGTGAGAAAGAGAGAGAGACAGAGTACTCATGGGAAAACATTGTGTCGCTGCTGGTATTTTGTTCAGAGGGTATGCATACATAATGTGCTAATATTCAACGCATCTTGTTATGCCAGCAAATTTATGCAGATGAGGTGAATCTGTACTTTTCTGCTGGTATTTGCATAATCTTCACATACCTTGTGGTTCTGGTGTGGCAGGAAAGTGATGAATGATTATCAGCTACTTGAAATGGATGCATTGTTCCAGACTCATCTCTCTCTCGCTCTCTCTCTCTCTCTCTCTCTCTGTCTCACTGTGTTCCGTTGACCAGCTGAATTGAAATAAGGTATTTGCTACTGCATTTGACCAGCTATGAAACCAAGTGCACTAGAAGTATTGTCATTTAAATGTCACTCAACTCCATAGTATCACATACGGTGACCAGGAGCAGTCAGGTAACAGAGATTAAGTTTTTTATTATCACCAAAAACAAAAACCAACATTAAATGTATCACACAAACAATATATCTTTACAGTGTGTGTACCCAAAGCCTGATATATCTTCTTCCTCTGTGCCATAGAACTCCATGATTGTCAACAAATAATCTCAAATGCATCAATGAGCCACACTGTTGCACTGGGTGACAAGTTCTTTCGTTACCATGATCATGAGCTCTGTAGATTATTGTTGGATTATTTTAAGTCAAAACCAAACACTGTGCTGCTGCCATAAATACTCAGGAGAGCACCAAAACCTGCAACTATAAACAGTCCCCAACAAATACACTATTTATTTACATTTTTTTAATTTTGTTAAAAAGTACCGCACCCAGCTGTTAAGACTTTGAGAGAAGATTAAACTATATATTCAGGACCAATGTTTAAGGATATGTGTCATCAGTAGAACCCAATAGACTGAGAGCCACAAAAAGGGTAGGGAAGTCTGAAGTATGGGGGGACAAATGTTGGTTTTCTTATTTTCACAATATTTATTAACATTAAGAAACAGACAGAATGTTTAAAATACATAGAATGTGTTGTATTTTTCCTTCAGTGTTTAAGCCCTTGTGTGTTCATTATGGTAATAACATTCATATTAAAAAGAGTATGGTTACCTGCAATGTATGAAAAGTGCCCTGAGATAACTTCTATTATGTTGGAGGCAGCACAATAAGATGTAAACACAGCATCATCATTTTATAAAGCTGTTAAAGAAAACATTGCCTTTTTACACACCATCTACACATTAAGCAGCAACCACAGAGCAACATTATCATTGATTGAAAACAGTCAAAGACAGCTGTGAAACTAGAACAAAACAAGTTGTGGGCTGTAAAATCTAAACAATCAGCTGAAAGACTCATTTGAGTCTAATGCAGTATTTTGATAATTATGTTTCATGGAAGTGGTCCTAACTTAATAATATAAACCGATGATATCACCCACATCCGGAAGCGATACAAATAATTTTGAGGGATTAATTAAAGTCCCACAGGTAACAGTTTAACATAAATTAATCTTTCCTGTATTAGTTTTTGAGATGCATTGCAACAAATGTGAACAAACAAGACCACTACTGAGGATACTGACAGCCTGTACTGGCCTTTATGTTGCATTCATACTGTATGTGAGCAACTAGGTTGTACTTTGTGGACTTTGGATTGCTTTACAGCACTAAAGGGGAGAAGAGTGTTGCTTTTACAACACAAACAGAGCTAAGGCTTTGATACTGTCAGATGGTTATGGAAAAATTGTTTCCAAGTTTATCCTCTGTAATAAGATAAAAGATACACAATGATTAACAGGACAGATATGAAAGAAGAAAGAGTGACCACACTTTCACTTAGCCTCTTCATGCGTTAAATTGTTATCGGATATCTAAAAAAGCTAATTATTAATGACAAACAACCTCAGAGGTGGTTTGAGCAACTTTTGTCTTGCTCATAGTCCATGCCGTCCTTATGTATAGTTGTTAGCTACCTAGCTAAACTGGTATCAGCGTAAAACACATGGGAGAAGTTTGCCCTTAGGATGTAGTATTAAGAGCAACAAAGTCTGTGTAGTGAGGAGGTTGGGCTGGATGCATGGATGGATGGATGGATCAAACACCCAGGCGGCTGCTGTTTGTGTCCAGTTTGAAACCAAAAGTCAACATTGACTTATTATTTGAACCCAAACCATGATCTTATCTTAAACCTAACCAAGTAGTTTTTGTGCCTAAACCTAACCAAACCAAAAATTAGGCACCAAAACATGTTTGGGTTCAAATACCAAGTCAACGTTGAACTGCAGTGTGTACTTTTGGTGCCTAAACCTAACCAAACTGCAACTGTTTCACAACGTTAACCATGTGTTAAAAAGGCTTTCTGGCAGAAACAATTACACAAATTGCTCTTCTTCTGGTGTTTTTGGCAATCACCAAATTGGATTCAGGTGCATTACCCCATCTAGACTGGCTTGGGGCCAACCCTAATTTGCATGTTAAACCAAATCAGATTGCAGTCAGATTTGTGATGTAATGGAGACGCATATACAGTATGTAGTTAAGAGTAAACAAAAGTCAAATAAATTGTGTCCTAATACTATCCTAATATAAGACACTGAGAGTATATAGGCCCATTGAGTTTATGGCACAAATCAATACGGTGTAAAAGAAACATGCTCATAAATTTGTGACAATTTGAGTCACAATAAATATTCTGGCTAGCTGAAGTACCTTTTCAGACCCTTTTGAAAGTGAATGTGTCTGTATTTAATGTCATGCTCTCCTTCTCAAATGAGAATTAAGTTTGTATTCACCCTTTAATGTATTTATCATTTCAGGGAGTTCAGCCACTGGAAGGTGAACAGCCTGGCAACAGAGAAGAGAGATTTTCTCAAAGCTCCATTGCCCTTAGCGCCAGAATTCCTACGCAACCTGCGGTTACTGGGGCGACGACCAACCCTGCAGCAAATCAACGAAAACCTCATCAAGAAGTACGGGACCCACTTCCTAGTTTCTGCTACTCTGGGAGGTAAGGAAGGACTGCAGATGACACACTCACCTTTATCCCTGGGTTAGAAGTGTCATGACACACTGAACATAGACAAATTTTTGTTTTTTTTGTTTTTTTGAGGAATTATAACCCATGTTAGTGCAGAAGTGTCAGATCAACCTGTTTTGTACAGCAGCAATTGCAACAGTACTACACAGTACCACACCTTGCACCTGCAGCATTCAACTCATGTTGTTATTCTCAGTAATTTTCTACTCATCCTTTTCTCTGATGAACATTGCACGCAGCTGCAAGAACCTTACATAGCAGAAAAGAAATTAAATTGACCCGTTTCTTAGCTGTTTATATTGGATTTCTTTTTAACCTTGATCTCCGAGGAGAGAAGTAACTCACTATACAGAATCGCCAGCTGTATCGATCGTGTTCACCTCACAAAACAAGAGTAAGACCTGTGTTACGTTCAGAGCGATGGCCTCATGATTTTGATACACTGCTGATACTGGTCATCAGATAGCAGCCCAGACATATGAGTACATTTTTACAGTTGGCAGTTTTTTAAATAAAGGGACTTGTAGAAAATTGATAGTGAGTATATAAACATCCCAGCATCTAAGCATCCATTTCATCAGAGTCGGGGAGATTTACAAGGCCAGGGAACACTGATAAGTCAAACCCTGTAATATACAGTGAATGTATAACATAGTGGGGGATACTTACTTATAAGAGATATAATGAACTTTATATTATGACAAAACACTATCATTTGAAACTGATGTTACCCATGCATCTTCTAAAGCAGGCCATGTTGGCTCCCACCCTTTCACACACTGTTCACACACAGTCTCCTAACAATCTCTCTGATATTTTAGTGATGTGGTAGGTTTGCATCCATATCCACCGAACGCTGGTGCCACTTATCACTGTATGTATGCACTGGAGCATCAGCGTGGGAGACAGAGCACAGAGGAATTCATTGGCAGACTGATAGTTAGACTCTATATGTAATTAACAGCCTCAACTAAATGGGCAGAGGCAGTCTGCATACTGATTAGACTGTGGCTGAGTGAATGCACACATCCCTGATCTCATTTTTTTTGTTCTACTGCTCTCATCTTTTTCTTTCTTGCGTTGCATTGAAATGTTAAGTATTTTTCCTCAAATATGATCTGGGTTGAAGTGAGCAATTAATGAATATTTTCACATAACATAAAAATGTAAAGACTCAGTAATAACTTAGTATTGAGGAAGCTGAGCAAACTAAACAACAGCTAAACAGACTGTAATAATAACATATTGCTATGTTGTTTTTGTCATTGGTCATTTGGCCATCTTTAGCTTAACACTCAGTAGTATTCTATATAGTGAGCAGTATATTCATATTTCACACACTTATTGTCAGTCATCACTGACAGCTATAGAGTGGCACAACAGCACATTATAACACTATGAAATGTGTTGCATTTCATTGTTGGATTGTTAGCAGAAAGTACTGTACATGCCATGGACATGTCCTCCAAATGAGAGTACACAATTAGTTTATCCACTGAAATGTATGATGCAATGTGTGAGAAGTAATTAGGCCTCATGCATCAATGTTTTCTCTTTTTTTTGGTAATATTTGTTCTTGCACACAGCAGTAAGAAGAAAATAAGAAAATCCTTCATGGGGTACATGAAATGTGTGCTGACAGCCCAGTCTGTTCTTACCCACCTGAGTATGTTGTTGAATAGTGTTTGATTTTAAATTGGATGCGCATGCCTGGCAATTTCCAAATTTGCAGAGGATAACGCCCCAACAAACCCATATAAGGGCAGAAGACTTAATCTGACGTTAAACTCAGATAAAAAAGAAAAAAAAACGTTCTCCTGCAGAAATAGAAACTTCTTATAGGTTTTGTTTAGAAAAAATGTCTTCAGGCCGAACACCTACATTAAAAATTGGATTTATGTTTAAAGGTAATAATGCAAGTTTATGAAAACTCTATAATATTATAACACTTACCAATAAGCCTCCCATCTCCAGCAGTACCTTTATTCAAACGCATACCCGCCAAACTGTTGCGCTCCCCCCTTTCTCATCATTTAGGCTAGTGTAAACATTTAAAATTATTAAATGAATAACAATTATAAATAGTAACTAAAATAATAATAAATTTTTCTTCTTTCATAAAGCAAATTTCTTTTTCATCAACAATATTAATAGTTCACAACACATGACACAAGTTGGCTTTTGTTCGTATTGGCTTACATGAGGTCTGGGGAACTCTTAAATTTTGATCTTAATAAAAACAAGTGGGAAGTACGCAACTATAGATGCTCGTCCTTGTCACCAGACCTGAATGCTCTCTTCTTTTTGATCAGCAGATTCTTCAGGTCACTGGTGATCCACGGCTTATTATTGGGAAAACAGCGCACAGTCTTGGTTGGGATGGTGGTATCCTCACGGAAGTTATTGTCTGTGAAGCAGTCAGTAATGTTATTGATGTCATTCCCATGTGGTTTGCAGAGCACATCCCAGTCTGTAGTTTTGAAGCAGTCCTGCAGGGCCTCACAGGTCCCCTGAGTCTACCTCCTCACAGTCCTTGTGGAAACAGTCTTTGAACTGCAGGAACATGCTGAGGTGTCAACAAGACAAGATTGCCATCTGATCTACCAAGTGGGGGCAGAGCAGTTTGTTTGCATCATTGGCATTTGCATAAAAAATTTCCATTGATCTATTTTTTTTTTCCCATGTGGTGCAGTGGACAGTTGTGGAACTGTCATGTTCAACTCGTGGAAAGTTGGGAGAGTGGAATCCAGATTAACATGCCACTGCCTCGTCAGCTGACGGTGGAATGTAAACACTGGTGGAGGAGAATTCCCGTGGCAAATAATATGGTTGCATACTCACAGCTAAAGGTTCAGTGACATGCGAGCAGATGTTTCTTGACAGTAATGTGTCCGGGATCGCACCATTGTTAATTGAAAAACTGTAATCCCTCCACCTTTTTTCCTAGAATATGTATTTCATGTTTAAACAGCTAGCAAAACAATGCACGATGAGGTGTAAAGAAATGATGAAGAAATGTCATATGCAGAAACAAAATGTCACTTTAGTTCTTCCAAGGATTACATCAGCCTGTTGCTCTGGCATGGTGGAATGTTATAATGGCAGTGACCCTTCAATAATTTTTCCCTTTGTAACCACATTTCAGAGAGGAGTCAATACTTTATTCAACAAGAAGAAGTCTTTTTTTTATTCAATACCGTGCACTGTAAAATAATGAAAAATAGAGTTTAAGTGACTGAAAAACTGACTAGAATTATTGATTTATTATTGATCTACAGGAGAGGAGTCTTTGACCATTTTCCTGGACAAGCAGAAGCTGAATAAAAAGTCGGAAGGTAACAGCAACAGCTCAGTGGTGTCTCTGGAGCTGCTCCATCAGCTGGCTGCTTCCTACTTCACGGATCGTGAGAGCACCCTGAGACGACTGCATCACCTCCAGATCGCCACGTCTGCTATCAAGGTACTATCAACATGCATACAACGAGTGACTAAGCGTACTTACAGTGCATATCCAGATACATATTCTTTACTTTCTAGCAGTGCTGGAAATGTCTCTATCAATATATAGAACATATAATGCACTGTTTATTTGCTATATATAGACTGTGTTTGCAGTTCTCCAGGTCCACAAACAACCACCCATCAAGGTAGACATGCAAACATTAACGCTCCTCTGGGATGTATTACTCTGTGCTGTACCTTTAATAAATAGCACTGCTTGCTCTCAAGGTATGCACACAAACAATCTTTTTTAAAGATTATTTTCAAGGTGCATCATTGCTCAAAAACTGGGGGAGAGACGAGAGAGAGCTTGCAAGGACATTTTTAAAAATGGCAGGCTGGATTAAAAGCCCAGCGTATATGCACTGTAGCCCGCAGGCACTAAAGCATGGCAAATGTCAAGTTTCTTTAAAGTCCCAGTGGGAAACATGTATTTATGCATACTGTACTCTATCTACTGTATGCCATCTGGACTGGGTTACAGGAGGGTGTGTGCTCTCCTGTAGGCGTAGCAATTAACATTAGTTGTATAAAAAGCTGTTTGATTTGGGCACGATGTGGCTCTGACTGTATATTTTGATTTGGTTAAACATCTTTTTATAGACAGTTCTTTGGTTCATTTTATTTACCTGCACACTCAACACGTGACTCACCTTGAGGGGTGAATCGTCATTTACCCAAAATCCACCATCAGGTTTTTACTAACTCTTTTCATCATTAATTCCAAAGAGGGATCGTTTTGTTGAAAATCCACTCAAAAAAAACAGAAAAATAAATCCTATTATCTCCTCCGCCGGCTTTTACCTTGTATAAATCCTTATTTTAAAAATGCATTTTTCACATCGGAACAGATCTGTTGGCTTTTATGCAATGACAGCAGGTGTGTGGGTGGGTGGACTGTGCTTTTATGCTTTAACTTAAATAGCAAATCTGATTGAAATGCGTTATTGTTAAGTGTCAACTTTGTGTGTACCTTGAATCAGGCAGCTCATTTCCAAGTGCCGTCGTTGAAAGCGCTGCACGTGGCTCACAGTATGCAGAGGTGAGATTGACCATTTTTGTTGCTAGGAGTCACTTCAAAAGGGACACTGCAAGGGAAAATGCATTTTCCTACAAAGCCTTGAATGGTTGTATATGAGAAACAGAGGAACACAAAGGCCTGCTGGACAAATTGCTTCTACCTAGAGAGAAAAGTTCGATTAGTATGAAAACATGAAATTGAATTTTAATGACCAAAAAAAAGTTTGTTGCGCAACACTTTGATGAAATATAAGCTACAAGGAATGTGAGTGAAAACAGCATCTTGACAAACGTTGCTGCACTGCAGGCTGTACTCTAAAGAAAAAAGAAAGAAGGAAAAATAGATAACCTCTGCAAACTCAGTCCAACACAACAGTGTTTTATATTTATTGACAAGCTTTATCACAACAAACCACCATTTCAATATGCAAGCAAAAATAACAATACCTGCTTACTAAGGTATGTTAAGAATGAATCTTATGCATGTCATAACAGCTACAACATAAGGCCACAGGCACACGTTATCTGCTTAGCCTAAATTAGTTATGAGCTGAAATCTTGCTCAGTTTGATACAGTTGTGTCTGTGGGGAGAGGCTAATGAGTGATTGTCTTGTTGAAACAATCCCTTATCTTTCGCAAACAAGTCAATAACTGTAGATAACTAAATGGTGACCATTAAAATCTGCTTTCTGCATCATTTAGTCTGTTTTCAACCCATCCACTGATATTCTGTGAAATAGACTTTGTACAAATTCAGCTGCACACTGCTTCTCATGCCTATTTAACAGCGTGCCTTTAGTCATAATATTAATAGTCACTTTCTGACAGTTTGTCGGATTCTGCGGTTTGTTCTGAGTGGAGCTGTGTTTGCCAAAGTAATGCAAAATTATGTATGATATGAATAAGCAGAATTATGAAGTGGCAAAACATTTGATGTGGTAAGTCATATTTAAAGCAGGGGGGAGTTGGGATATCCTTAAAGCAAAAGCTGTTTCATTATACAATTTGAATTGATGTGATTTTAAAGTACATGCATAATAACTCTAGCTAACTTAGAGATGAACTCTTACAAACCAGGCAGCTGCACCAGCACCTGCCCACCCCCATGACCCCAAATGGCCTCAACCATCCCAGGTTTACTGAATGTGAAATGATTGAACATGATTTCAATAATTGGATAATGTGTCTTCCGGGGCTTGACCCTTGTCAAATGTTAATCAGTTGAACTCAAAGACTAATGAGCAATGTATTGAACTTGTTTGGAAAGTAACAGATCTTGGTCCTGGTTCTGGGACTTTTTCCCCAAGGCCCTCTTACAGGCTGATCTGGCCGTGTTTATGATTCAGGCAGCTGAAACTGTCATCAATCAAAATTCTATTTGAAAATAAAGCTCTACTACTGTTTTTGATTTAGTTTAGATCTTTTGGTGAATTGTAGTTTTCAAGAATATAGCTTTAAGAAGTTATTGTGAAAATCACCATTTCTGTTACTTCCTGTCAGGAAGTAGAGAAAAAGGACATAAGAAAAGGAAGAATTGCTCTAAAGTGCATGGTGGGATTTTCTTGGTCTCAGCTGTCAGCAGCAAGGACACACCAATGACTCTCCCAAGCTCTTTAAAAGAGGAGGAAGTCATCCCGTCCGCCTACCTTGCACATTTCTTGCAGTTTTGTGACAGGTAAAGCTTTAGTAAAAGTAACATTAAAATGGGGAGAGATGGAAGCAACAGCATAACATATGGCAAAGAATGGAAGCAGTCCCAAAGGTACCGTATGCCAATTAAGAAAGGAACAGTTCACTGCCCAAGACTCCAACTGAGAGTAATCAGTCAATTAATCAATCAATCAATCAATCAGTCAGTGAAATTAGATTTGAAATGCTGCTGTTGTCAGGGGAAAACATTTTAACATTCCCAAAAAAGACTTCGAAGGAAACAAAATGTTCAGTTTTGCAAGCATACAAGTATGGAATTCAGCATTTTTGACTTTAGTTGTGTTTCCACTGGGGCTTAAGTCTGTGAAACTAAAAAGGACAATTTGAAACAAAGAATGGAAACATAAAACAGTTCACAGATCAATATATAGTTGTGTTTTTGGTCATACTGTTTTCAGTGGTTGAAGTTGGCAGGCTGAGTTAGAAAAATCCAATTTCCGTTCCGTTCCATTGATGCGAGGCCACTGTCAATCAAATCTGATCAAACCACACCAACACAGTCCTGATGAAGCAGATTAGTTGTGTTTTTGAGTACTTAAGGATGTTTTTCCAAGCTTTAGCTTTGCTTAGATTTGATTATTTCCTTAGCCATTAATTTTTGTTATTGTAATGTTATTGAGAAATACACAAGATTTGAATCCACATTTACAGGTGCTCTAAAATCCATTATTTCATCCATCTCTTCATATTTCCTGCTGCTTATCTGGGGTCAGGTTAAATTGGCAGCAAGCTTGCCAGCCACAACCTCTAGCTTCTCCTGAGGGATTTCAAGACATTTCCAAGCCACATGAGATATTCTCAGTCTAATACCTCCAGGTCTACTCCAGGGTCTCCAACCAATTGGAAATGCCCAGAAAACCTTAAAATTTTAAAAATTAAAATAAATATATATATAAAATGTCAAACTGTCATCTAAAACACAAATGTCTGTTGAAACGATTTTGGAATTAATTACTATTAATTATTACTTTTACACTTTTAATATGTTTGTATTTATTATATTCATTCTCATCAGCATTAATCATTTATTGACACATTTAAATAAAAATCACTATCAAATCAAAAACAAAAAATGCACATGCTCTGATTGATTCGTGCAAAATAGTTTGATTGGTGATGCTAAACACACAAGACAATTTCTCTATTCGCCACTAAAATGGCAAACATTTACAATTTGCAAAGTGTGTTCCAAGGAAATCCCTCGTGGAGGAACTCAACGTTAGTCACGAGATTTCAGAGCTAGCTAACACTGAGGTAGAGAGAGAGAGAGAGAGAGAGAGAGAGAGAGAGAGAGAGAGAGAGAGAGAGAGAGCGAGAGAGAGAGAGAGTGGGACCATTTAGTGACTCAATCGCTAGTTAACTGTCGGTAACAAAGCCACTGCAACGACAGTAATCCTACAACAGAGGGGGACCACGGTTTGGGTCCATGGATACCGTCCTATAACTGATAAATTATTGAGAATTATTTCGACAAAGTCAAATTTATTTAATTTAAAAATGGGTTTTCTAGCCATTACGGCAGTGGTTTAGTGGTCCAGGAAACTCACAGACCAATTGCATGCGTTGTAAAATGCGTTGTGCTCAAATCTGATTATTAGGATAAGCATTGCGACTCAAATCAGAGACACACACACACACTCACTTTGGTGTTAGCTTTAATTCAATTTTTTGTTGTATAAAATGTTATTTATTTTGTTCCACAGGAAAGCTATATTAATCTCTAAGCTGCTCCCAATAACCAAGCACAGGTTGCTCTGGTTTAAGTTGTATCTCTAAGTGTTGTTAAGAATAGTTATATGAATTATTCTATAAACTAAATATTAGTTAAAAAAATAAATAATGCCACACAATAAATAGAAAGCTTCAAATAGACCCGGTGATCGCTAATTGGCCCATACTGCTTCTAGCGATCATGGAGCACCCTGAGCACCTATGAACCCGATTACCTGTTCATGATGACAGGAATAAAGCAGCATTTCTCCTTGAAGACCGTCAGGCAGGTAAATAGTCCTGTTCTTCAACAATTACAAAGGCCCAGCCATTTGGTACACCCGCCTACACACTCACACACACACACACACACACACACACACTCACAAGTGCACAAACAACAAACATAGAGCTACTCCTGCTTGAAGAGCATCCTTTACATGTTTCTGCTAAATGAGGAGCTCTGGAATGCAAGCCACCTGCCGCGCCGTGTTCTGCCAGATCAACTCATCACCCAAGAGGAAGCGACACTGAGTGGGATGCACTTGACCTGTGTCCATGTACGCCTTTGGGCTCTGTGTTGCTGCAGCACCGAGTAGGAGGTGGGAGTGAAAAACATTATATTTATCTTCTGCAATAAAGTGGAGGAGCTTCAGTCACATATCCAGTTTAGACTCTGTAACATCTGTGTGAAACCTGCTTGGGAAATGAGAGAGAAACTGGCTCAGAATGATGCAAAGGAAGGTGTGTTTTTATCACAGCACTGCAGTTGTAAAGAGCTAAAATCTGCAGGGAAAGTGCAGCCAGACACTAAAACCTCATCATGTTGTAGTTAAACGTGGTAATCAAGTACAAGTGCTGTGTAGAAACGTACTTAAATAAAATTAGGAAGTAGGTCAAAATGTAGTTACTGCGTTACATTTAAAGGGGAGGATGGTGATTAAAACATGGGTTTGAGTTGCATTAAAAGTCAACATACACTAGTGGAACAACATAATGCCACAAGTCCTTATGTTCAAACCAACAATAAGTTTCATTTCTATAGATGAGTCTTGTGCACCTGAAGTCCTCCACAATCTGCTCTTGGTTCAACTTCTCTGCTTGTTCATTTTCAGTGCATATTATAACCAGTCCACTCTGCTTCTCTGTCCCACTATAACCAGTCCACTCAGCGCCTCTGTCCCAGTTTGGAGTTGAAAAGGCTCTGCAGTCTTGGAATGTAGTGAAGTACGATACCTGTAACAAGAAAGTATTGAAGTAAAACAAAAATTACCAATCTTTAAAAATACTTTCTTAATAATTTAAGGAAACAACTTAGTTACAGTAATAAGAATAAATGTAATCTGTTACTTCCACCTCTGCAAATATAGCTATACTATACACTGAGGATAAAGTAAAAGCGTCCCACCTCTCCCATAATTTATTGTAGGGTCAAAATTATATTTGATGATATTATATAACAGTTAGTTTTTGAGATGTGATGGAACACAGTCATAACATTACATTACATTTAGGCATTTAGCAGACGCTTTTATCCAAAGCGACTTCCAAATAGGAGCTTTACATAAAGTGCATAGAACCATGGTCGAAAACAACAAGATGTCTCATCAAACTTGTAAGGGCTGGTGATGAATCACAAGTGCTATAAGTAAGTACATCGCTGCCGACGGCAGAATCAAAAAGAGCATTAAATCTAAGAATAGATTATCTTTGTACATTATCAAATACAATA
>JAVQJL010024113.1:0-20536 GCA_036024295.1 Nannoperca obscura | reverse complement strand
GTGTGTTTGTGTGTGTGTGTGTGTGTGTGTTTGTTTGTGTGTGTGTGTGTGTGTGTGTGTGTGTGTGTGTGTGTGTGTGTGTGTGTGTGTGTGTGTGTGTGTGTGTGTCGTTTAAAGATGGTGTCAACTTGACTCTATTATTACCTAAGGTTATCATTACGTATGTTTTCTTTGGGTTACAGATGCAGCTTTTTCTGTCTCGTCTTAATTTCTGCTTTCTAGTAAGGATTCTTCTTCTGATGATGATTCCATAGAGTTCAGGTTGCGTGGGAGTGAGAGCCTAACGAAGAGATGGATCTTGTTTTAATTACAGCACCACACTAATGAAGTGCTCTGTTTTGTCTTGTACCCCCCCCCTCCCTCCAGACCTCCCCAAGGCAGCACTGAGGATCCTCAGCAACATGACCTTCCTGTTCGTCAGCCTGTCCTACACGGCAGAGTGCGCCATTGTCACCGCCTTCATCACCTTCATCCCCAAGTTTATTGAGTCACAGTTTGGTATCCCCGCCTCCAACGCCAGCATATACACTGGTAAGTGTATACAGCTTCTTTGTTAATTCACCTCTTTTTGTGACATTTCTTTCTTTTCTCTTCACTCGTTCACTTCATCACAGCTGTGCACAACAGAGTCGGACATATTTTTGAGTTGTCTTGTGACTCATTGCAGTCACTGTCCCCTTTGGGCTGCCTTCAAGGATGTGCGGGAGCCTTTTGATGAGGGGTTCTTTATATTTTCCATTGAAAATAACGCAGAAGAACATGATGGCACCATATAGCCTGTAAAAGTTAAGTTAAATGAAATCTTACAATAAGAAATGATGTAATTAACTCATTTCATTAACGATTCATCTTTATTCTATTATTTTTGGTATTATGTTAGGTTGTTGAATATCAAAAAATAGTTATTTTTAAAAAACATTTTCAAAGAGGCATAGGTACAACTTCAGAGTACCTGTATTGTCTGACCAACTGTCCAAAACCCAAAGATATCCAATCTCCAATGATATGAAATGGAGACAAGTGCAAACTGGGTTGGGTTTTAGACTATTGGTTGGACAAAATAAGCTTTTTGAAGTTTGGGTTCTGGATTTCTTTTTTGACATTTTATAGACTAAACGATTAATCGTGAAAATAATCCGCAGATTAATCGATAATGAAAGTAATCGTTAGTTGAAGCCCTAAATGTATTACCCTAGTCTGCAACATTTGAAAAAAAATATTCCATAATCATTCCTTTGAGTTGTATCTGTTACAAAGAAGCAAATATATTATTAATATTATTGTGAGACTTAAAATTTAAAACCTGCATGTAAAATATTTACATAAACTAATTAATGTTAGCAATAAAATATAACTATACGTTTTTCATTGCAGTGAAAAAATGGTTTATTCTACATTATGTGTTGCTTTGTTTGTTTATTCTGTGTGTGCTGATCCTGGACAGAATGGTGACACATCATATGTGCGCCTTCCGTTTGTACCTGTTTAAGATCGTATTTGTTCCCACCTCTCCACGTGCACGCAGTGACTCACAGTTGGAGGGGCAGCGCTATGAGTCACGCATTCTCGCTGACTTTCATTCAGTGATAATCTTCCGTTGCATCCACTGACCGTGACACACAAGTCTCTTACTGACTGCGGGAGACGCATTCATCAGAAAGTGGTCATACACACTCTACCCGACTCTCAGCGTGCTATTTGTAGGCCACATATGTAGGCTGTACAAAGAACCGGTTTAGTCCTTCAGTCGTGTCTGAGCCAGCTGTGATAATACGCCTAATAGGTAGTCCGATATCAGTCAGCAAGGAGTGACTGAAAACTCAGGGGTGTGTGTGGTGACCATTTGCTAGCCAGCAGAATACTTACACACACACATACATATACACAATACCACTGCCTCGTCTCATCTGCCTGTTGCCAGGATACAAGGGGGTATGGGCAATTGGGTGGTGCGGTTGCCATGGCTACCCAAACGATGCCAAGCTGCTGGGATGGGATGATGGTGGAGAGGGCACGCCTGTCGGTGGGAGCTCGGTGATCCCTTAGGCAGCCAGATGGACTGACCGATGTGATATCCCTGAGGATTGTTTTTTAACAATGACCAAAAGACCACACTGTTGTTTCTTGCGTGTGTAAATGAATTATTTGTGATGATTTCACACAAAAAGTGGGTTTATTTTAATTTGAGATTTAAGAACAAAAAAGACTGACATTCATAGAACAGAAACATTGACTTTGCAAGAAAAAAATACGAAAACATTTAAAAATATTTAGCTGAATGACCGACTCTGACTATCGACTCTCCATTCTCATCAGACGCATTTTTTGACACAGCAGGCAGCTATTTTCAGCAGTAAAAGCTCTTATAAACCCACTTTGCACTACCTGCCCAGCACCAAGTCCAAAAGGCAGAATATTCTCATTATCGTTAAGTAGACAGAAACACAACTTCAGTGCTAATGTTACTCTGTAAATGCTGGTTGTGTAAAGAAGCAACGGTATGCAAAAAAGTTGGCCATTTTAACTTATGATAATAGTCTACGTCACTCAAGGCAGGTTTAACAAATCTGGTAATTCTACCAACTTAATTCCAGATCCAAAATGGAGTCGGCTAACAGAGCTCAGCCCTAATTGCCAGTGGATTGAATATAGTGTTGGTTCACTTAATTAAAGCTTTGTGCTGCTTTTGTTGGGTTAGTCTTTTTTGGGAAAAGTTCTGAGTTGCACAGGAAGTGATGCATTTAGTTTCCGGCAGCGCCAACAGTGCTTTGCTAGAAATAAATAGAAGAAGAATTAGGTATCTAGAATTGGCAACAAATACCCGCAGTGGCTGAGTCCAAGGAAGGGTGTATATTACGAAAAGGGCGTCCTAGCTTTGTCTTACTGAATGCCGAGTGATCTGTGGGAAGTTAACCATAAAAACAACACAGCAATTTAGAAACCAAACATGTCAAAATGAAATGAATGGAAGTCTTGCAAATTACCACCTCCATGAGTCTGTATCATGCTCGGTTACAGAGCCGCTGCTGCTACATGCTCATTAGACGTTGCTAAAGAAATAGCATTTTAACATATCGCACACGCCTTCTCTGCATGTTTCTCTGACTTTTTTTCACTTGGTGGATCTCTAAATCTCAGTTAGTGTTCCTTTTCAAAATATGCACTTTCCATTTTTAGTATTTTTCTATTCTTTCTTCTGTGTCCAAGGCATTCTCCCGCCTGTCTCTGCTGTACAACCTGCAGTTGACAGTTGTAAACAGAAGTGCAAAAGGTTTTGTCACATGAGTCACAGCTTGTTTGTTGTTGGCTCTCTATAGCTGATCAGCACTGACATGCACACATTTATCAAATAAGTACGGAAATAATCACTCGCATTCAAGCCAACAAAGCTGTTAAACCAGATAGAATGTGTATATTCTTCATGTAGCATTTAACATTAGCAGTTTCTGTGGGTGTGCCTTATGTCACTGTCATATGATATCTGGTTTGGCTGTGTACATGTTTAATCCTGCAGAAAGCACACGGTTTTAGCTCCAACATGCACTTACAGGATAAAATTATGTTACGGCTGCCTGTCGCTGAGCTCTCGCAGAGCGTGCTCAAAGAGACACTTTTTCTATCTCTGTCACACACAGACATGCATAAACACAGAGGGGGAAGCCAGATGAAATTTCTGTGCACTTGGATCACTCGTCTGTTGATCACCCTCCTCCCCCACTGACTGACCCCATCACCCGGCCGTGGCTGCCTGTGGCTGGGCTCGAGGGCTGCCATGTGCAGCCTCCCCTGGCCTTAACACTTTGCACCCGGTCAATCCGGCCAGCAGCCAGCTTTGCCTATCTTCATGCTGTCAGTTAGACTAGCTCTAGTGGACAGAGAGCACGTGCCGCAGCCTGAAATGACCCACTGGTAGTACGTAGTGTAGCCTGGTCACATTGATACAGCAAAGCCATTGATCCTGCTCCCTTTTTTTCTTTTTTGAAGTTATTTATTGCTGGTTTAACGGGGGAAGTCACATTGACTTTCTTTTTCAAGCAACCGTGTCGAACTCGACAAGTTCACATGTTATTCATAGTGTGCCGGATTGAAATACTGCACATCAGATGCTTCTTGCACTTAGTCAGTCACGCTTTACAGTAATTAATTCAGTGTTAACACAATTTCACAACTCAAATTAGCTGCTCTATTTCTGTGCCGTTTGCAGCTTCTCGCCCGGTCAACTCTCCGCTGATCTGTGTCTCACAGGTTTGATCATCGTACCCAGTGCCGGCGTGGGCATCGTGCTGGGGGGCTACATCATCAAGAAGCTGAAGCTCGGTGCCAGAGAGTCGGCCAAGCTGGCCATGATCTGCAGCGGGGTGTCGCTGCTCTGCTTCTCCACGCTCTTCATAGTGGGCTGCGAGAGCATCAATTTAGGAGGCATCAACATACCCTACACTACCGGGTAAGGACCAAATGTACCAATAGTGCCAGGTATAGATTGGTTTCGAAAGTGCTAATTCATAAAAAAATAAATAAACTTAGTTTGTATATGAAGTTATATCTGAAACACGCACATATTGGAGGAGGGTGTGGGCTTGGGGCTGCTGTCACTGTTCTCCTCATCCTCATGCACTGTGGCGTCGTGTTGGAGTGCGAATGATTAATTAACAACACCGGCATCTGCTCTTGCGGCACCGCTGTATCACTTTGCCACCTCTATTTCTGAAGCAGCCGCTCGACACCACAACAGTCATCCGATGTGTCAGGCCCTGCTGGCACACGTTGCAGTTATGAACACACTCATGTAGACAGACGCATAGAGGCACCATGCACCGGGTGACTTTGTATTAGGCATCTACGGTATTATCCCGTCTCATTATACCGAACGCTGCTAAGTGTCATGTACGGCCATGTTCCAAAAATCAACATTTCTTTACTTTTCAATTAGAAATTGACATCTAACGTGATTAAACACTTTGATAAAGGACCTGGTGGTATTTGTAGGTTGTGTGGTGGCCAACTGCACCATCTCAGAAGTTCAGTAAACACTGAACACACAAAGGTGAAACTGCCAAACCCCTGTGAAATTTACTTTTCACATGACTACGTTAATCAAAGTGATTATTTGCCAAAGAGTCAGTGTGTCCTTTAAAGCCTTATAGCTGACCCATTAATAACTGTAGTCTTTGTTTCAGCCGTTGTTTATAGAGCAGTCAACAAGACGTGTGAGCCGGTGGGGCTCCTCATTAGGAACCGCGCTGGTCACTAGTCAGTGGTAATGCCCACATGAGGAATGTTTAGCCAAAGCCCCTTTGTGTCACTTGCCTGTACTCACACGCCGGTCTAGACGCAGCTCTGCCCAACTGGCGGGCTGGAGACTATTTGATGAAAAAAAGACAGGACAAACGCCAACAATCCTCAAACGTTTATAGTAATGAGATAGATCTCTATGCTAAATTACAAGCTGCTGTGTCGTCATCTGTGACTTTCAAAATAAAGCTGTCCAACGATGAGTGTGCAAAACACACCACATAATAAAATAAGACCTCAGACTTCTCGGACTATTGACTACGGATACAACCAAGTATTATATGATACAAATAATAATATTATAATGCAAACTTTCAGGAAGAGATGATGTGTCAGTGTTGGTTTTGCATGTGTGTGTCAGGCTGTCGGGGGGTTCGGGGCTGTCCCCAGCTGTTCCGCAGGGCTCAGAGTAAAACTTCCCAGAGAAAACCCAGGACTCGCTTCGCTGCTCCTGGTTTAGACTAAGCCAAAGTCCTGTTTGGCTTAGAGCGACTGTTCCCACACTGCCTGGCGAGTCACTGGAGGTGTCACTTCCTCGAGCCCCTCGCCTCTGCCCTTCTATCATCACACATCGCGCAAGCTGGTGGAGGGCTGGATTCAAGCTAATTAAAAGGATTCTGTGCAGCAGATTCATAGTGAGACACAGAAACTACACAAAAAATAGTCGAGGAGATTGGCAGCCTCTTTCAGCTCCCACACTACATTTTAGCTACATATGAAACAGTCAGC
Organism: Nannoperca obscura; assembly: GCA_036024295.1. Classification (NCBI taxonomy): domain Eukaryota; kingdom Metazoa; phylum Chordata; class Actinopteri; order Centrarchiformes; family Percichthyidae; genus Nannoperca; species Nannoperca obscura. The sequence continues at coordinate 14,515 of JAVQJL010024113.1, read as the reverse complement.
GTTACTGCTGTTCAACAGTAATGTTGCTAAAAACAACAAAACATTTTTTGTCTCCTGTATTTTCCTGCTGAAACAAAGCTTTTGGAATGATGCCATGCAGGGAAGGAGAGCGGATACAAGAAGTATTATCCTCTTTGCGGCAGGAAGCATAGGGCTTTATGAAAAATGTGGCCTCACAAGCGACGTATAGCACCATTAATTTGTTTGTGCAGCTAAATGGTGTGCTGCTATCCCAGCGGGGTCGCACATATAAAAGAGGTTGCACTGAGCCTAACCTAAATGCATAGACATGTAGAAAATAAAGAAATTCGTAGAAAAAAACGTAGCCCCCGCACTGAGAATCCAGGCTGACAAGTTCAACTTTGTTGAGTCCCTCTTGTTCTTAATGAATTCTGTGTCTCTGTGCAGTCCGACCCTGACGATGACCCACAGGAACCTGACGGGCAGTTGCAACGTGAACTGTGGCTGCCGGATCCACGAGTACGCTCCGGTCTGCGGCTCCGACGGCATCACCTATTTCAACCCCTGTCTGGCTGGATGCAGCACTGTGGGCAACGACAGCACCGGGGTGAGCGCACACACGCACGGACGCTCGTGTACTCGCTTCACTAATGACTTCAGTGTTTTCCTGTCTCCAAAATAATTGCTATGTAGCCATTTATACATCAAGCAGAATTAAAGAGATTGATTTCAGAGAACTGAAGGACAACACTAATCATGACGAATACACAAAGACCTGTTCTCTGCACATTCTCCTCCAATTGCTCTGAAAGTACAGGACGTGTCCGACTCCAATTTTCAATGTAGCCACAACATCGGTAATCTTTGAATTAGCTTCAGATCTACGTGGATAGCAGGATTAACTCCAGTTGTTTCTGTCTACAGATCAGGAACTACACTGACTGCGGCTGCGTGCAGAGCAGACAGGTCATCACTCCGTCCTCCGGCAGCCAGGTCAACCAGCTCCAGTTGGTCATTGTGAAAACCTACCTGAACGAGAACGGCTACGCTGTGTCGGGGAAGTGCGACCGCACCTGCAACACTCTCATCCCTTTCCTCATCTTCCTCTTCATTGTCACTCTCATCACCGCCTGTGCCCAGCCCTCTGCCATCATCGTCACACTCCGGTAAGGGGACGTGTCTTCTGCTTATCATCGTGAGAGGGATTACTGTCACAGCTGGTGATCAGCTGGTTGTTAGTCCACTCTGCTTAATGGAGGTCTGATTTTCTGAGGTCTGTTTGACCTGAATTGCAGATGGATTTTTTATTTTGTGCAGTGAATCATTTTAATTTCCATGCTGTTTGTCATTTCTCAGGTCTGTTGATGAACAGGAGAGGCCTTTTGCTCTCGGGATGCAATTTGTTTTGCTCCGAACTCTTGGTAAGTTCCTGCACATTTGCACTGTGACGAATAGTAAACATTCTGGACCCATCTGTATGTTTTGTCATCTTGCGAATCGGGTTAAAACACTACGATCTATTGAATCTACTTTGGTCATAAAGACTAGAGGTTAAAGGTTAAAAGATTTTCCCGAAAGCCCAAAGGGTGTCATTTAGTGAAAGGAATGTATTTGTAATTTATTTGTCAATGATTGGCCACCTGAGCAGCCAGTCACACCTCTCCTAATTGTTATTGTTGAGGTTTTCTGTGGCTCTAATTCTCTCTTGTCCTTGCCAACAGACAATTTAAAAAAGAAGCAGGGATGCAGAACTGCAGTGGACTTCTGAGCATTTGTGTAAATAAGTGTAGAAAAGCCCTTAGGGTTAGTAAGCGCTGCCCTAACATGCCTCTGACCTGCTTGGTTAGAGCTGTGAGAACATAAAGCTGTCACAGCACTTCATTACACTTCTGAGGACGTAGTTAAGGGTGGTGCTGGAGTCATTCTTTTGAAAGGTCTTTCTAATATTTTGTCCATTGGCATCGGACCTGCTTCTGATCCACATGAAATGGTGCCACCAAGTGGTAGAATGATGGTGCTGCAATAGTCTCCATTCAAGTGCTGAATCCCGATTCCATGACACATTACTGTACTATACACAGCCGGCCGTAGTGCTTTTTGCAGCAAGTATGAAATTAATTTACTGTGTTGTACTAACAGGAAATGATAGTGTATGCGCTGGCAGACATCAGTGTAAACGTCCCAAAGACAAAGCTTTCAAAAAAGTCAACAGAATGTTTTTTTTTTAATGCATGTTCACTTTTTCTTATTGGATTAAATATTTGACTAAATAAGCAACAAACAAAGTTAACCCTTGTGCTACCTTGTGGAGAAGACACTGGGTCAATATGACCTGTGTTGTTTTCAAGTTTGGAAGTTATTTATCACACCATCTCTCTACTCCCTCAGCCTACATCCCCACACCCATCTACTTTGGTGCTGTGATCGACACCACCTGCATGCTGTGGCAGCAGGACTGCGGCGTGCACGGCTCCTGCTGGGAGTACGACGTCACCTCGTTCCGCTTCGTCTACTTCGGCCTGGCCGCCAGCCTGAAGTTTGTCGGCTTCATCTTCATCTTTCTCACCTGGTACTCAATCAAGCACAAGGAGGACCGGGCCGAGCGCTGGCGCCAGCACCTGCCTCCGCTGGGCACCGTCAGCGAGCTCATCTGCCACGCCGGAGGCCACAAGAGCCACGCGCGCACCCGCTCCTGCCCCGTGTTTATCCCGCCTCGGCCCGACCCGCCCGTCGCCCTGCTGCTCAACCGCGGCCACAGCAGCCTCAGCTGCCCCGGCAACGCCCTCAAAGCAATAACCCCGCCCATCTTTTTGCCACATCACCACAGAGGCTCCGCCCATGTCTGATAGTACGCCCAGCCTCCCTCCGGGGGGGTTCAACGTGGCACGTGCCTTCCTGTTTGTGTTTCTCCACCACACGGTGGCTGCTCTCCACCAATCAGACACCAGGTGGGGCTCCACAGCTGCTGTACGACTGACGGGCAGAGACACAGGGGCGCCCACCTCACTTAAAGGCCTGCTCATTGGGGTTTGTGATAACAGGAGACTGACAGATGTTCTTTTATTCTGAGCATATCATCAGCTGCAGCATCCACACCGAAGGTCCGACTTCAAGGTCCGGACGTCACATGGTGCTACTGTTAAAAGGCAGGGCGTTATAAAAGTTATAATCTGTGCAGACAGATGAAGCACAACTGACAAACCTGTACTATGCAAGATCCAATGTACAGCTCGCTCTGTATTCTACATCTGTACCTCTTTCTTCCCTGCTAAATTCATACATACGATGTTGTTGTTGGCTCACCGTCTCTGCTGTCAACATATCGGCAATCTCTTGTATTTTAGCCATTTAACCTGTTCTCTTATTGTGCTGTCTGCATCTTCAGAATTGACAAAAATACTCTTTTTCCCCCCAGTCCGCTCACCTCTTTTTTTTCCTCCTTCCTTTTTTCATAACAGTGCCTCTCAGGCTGTTCCGGCCAGTCCATTACACACAGCTAGCTACCAGGGTAGATGCTAGCTACCGATAAGCCAGTCACTGTCCTCTTAGTTAAGCGACAATATTCTGCTTTGTTGTCAGCTTTTGCGTTTGGGAACAGTTGTCACCGAGCTCGATGCAGCTTAAAGCTGACAAGCACCAATGGTACAGTATTTAACGACTTCTTTGAAAAGTTTAGTCTCAAATCACTACTTTATTACTACAGCGTGTAATATTAAGCCAAATGGCATACAGGAGAAAGGAATAAGAAAAGTGTCTCATCTCTGACCGTGTGCTGAAGCTACTGTGTCCAAAAGATGTGATTTGTACTTGACACTGGAAGGGGAAATGCAATGGTGATTTAAGAAAATGTGGCAAAACTGCTGTTTTCTCAACAAATTTGACCCACTTTTTTTTAAACAACTCCTTCAAAGTAAAATGATTTCTGTTTAATCTATTGCAACAATCAACAACAAATGAAAGGATGCATCATTTTGACTGTGTATTGTAATGGCTTCTCCATTCTAATGGTCATCAGATGTACATAGTAGTTATCTAGCAGTCTAGGCTTTAAAGAAAATAAAAAGTAGTGCAGCAAGCATGTAAAACAGTGAAGCTCCTTTTATCAGCAAGTCTTCTGATGTTGATGAATCAGTTCTTGGATGTTTGGGGCCCTCTAGTGGACAAAGAGATGATTGCGTGAAGGCCAGTGAATGTTGCCATTTGTCAGACCTTGAAATTCTTGGTTAAAAGGTTAATTGTTAAACTGCACTGAACTCCAGTCACCCGGAGAGATGCCCTGCTGTCTTTAATATTTCTGCTGCAGGTCATGTGACTGATGTCGAGCCTTTTGAAATGTTGTCTGCGAGTTTGGTGAAGTCCACACAACATTCAGTATATGGCACAAATGAGCCTGAACTGTTATTCGATGCCATGTTTTAATAGAATTGTCAAACTTTTAAGAATCTTTTTCTGAGGGGGAAATAAATAAGTCTAATAAAGTTATTGTATTGTATATTCTAATCTACTTTATTAAAAGTTTGTGAAGGAATGGCGAATCTGATGCAGTGAATACATGCTAAAAGTTAACATTTTTGGCCAAGATTCATGGTGTTCTGCCAGGTAAAGATTAAAGTGGTAATGGCAGTGACTAATTTTAGTATTATCGTGACGTAGTACCTCAAATGACATATTCATAAGTGATTCATTGTTGTAAATATTGACAAAGCAAACAAAGCGTATTATAGAGCTCACACATAGTTAGAAACATATTTATGAACTAACCCATGACATTGTAATTAAAAAGAAAAAAACACTTAAAGCTACAAAAAAAACCAAATAGTGGATTTGTCTCTTGGTGCCTGAACAGTATAATTCATACGGGAAGGGTTATCATGTGGGGAGGGAGTTGGTTTATTGCAATGTTTTTGTTTTTTCCCTGTCAAGAAGACTACAACATTGAGTTCATTTAAATGCTGAAGTTATGCAACCCAAAATGCCCTTTCTGCCATCTGTGATGATTCTCTACCCTTCCTCTAGTGCTCCGTATTTATCACAGTTTCAAAAGAGGAATACCAATGTAGAATTATTGATCAGGTCTTGACTGGAGAGCCAAACGCGATCCTGGCCGAGTCCTCTTAAAAAGTTAAATTAAAAAGTAGAAATGTTTAGATTCAATTTCTTGTCTTGTACTTACTGAACTTTGTAAACTCTTAGGCTTTTATTTATTGACTCTATTGCTAGGCAGAACTTAGATTTTGGTTTCCGGAATATTTGCATTTGAATCAGAATGATAAATGATTATTTTACAAAAATTAGCTGAAGGCCATGTTTTACAGTGATTCAATGAACACATATTTTTGTGACCTTTCTGACCTTTAGTTACAGGTCAAAAATGGGATTTTCTACACAACCACCCCCCGCCAAAAAATAAGATGAAGTGAACCAAACGGTGCACTCTTTGCAGGGAAGGGTAGATGATCATCCAGTAATGCCACACCGATCATTAGAAGGTAAATGCAGGGATGTCTGCCTTTACTGTACTGTACGCCTGCTACTTGGAATTCAGTGTCCTGCTCTTCAAATGTCTGGACTACTACGGACACAGATGACTTCAGGTCGACTGTAGATTTGCTTCAATACATTTTCCTTTCATCAGTATTTGAACTGAAAGTTAATTTCCTGGACAGAACAGAAGCTGTATTTGGAAAGGTCAAGCTCTTATTGCTTTTGTTCCTCAGGAGCAGAAGTCTGATGTTTGTGAACACTTGTTTCACAAATGCCTTGAATACTTGATATTTGTCATTAAAAACGGAAAAATTGACATGGCTGGTTGAATTATTGCACAGTATTGTTTACAGAAACATGCTTTGGGACAACACTTGAGGCCGAAACATCACCAGGAGGGTTTAAAAGGATTTATTTCTTAACCGCTTCATGGCTTTCCTGAAACCAGACTCGTTCTAACACGTTTACATACACACTGTCAAGAAAGAGGAGGACAGCATTGGATTTTTGCGGAACCAGTTTAACATCTCGGTTGCACATTACAACCAACAGCAGAGGGGAACTCCTGGTTGAAAGCTTAAACACGGTACGCTCGGTGACCCTGGGATACTTGTCTTTGCACAGTATTTTACTCCCCATACTGTTTAGACAAAGCTGTAACAGAGTGTACAGTCATAAAACCAGTTAAAAAAAAAAAGGGACCATACAGATAGTCAAAATGAATTGACTACGTGTGACACTGGATCATCAAAGCACTACATCATACACATGGTTAATCAGTGACCTTTCCAAAACAATTACACAATGAACATTTTAACCCACGGTGATTAGTAAGGATATTTTTACTTAAGGTAAAAATTAAATGTTGTGAATAGTGACAAATGTGCAAAGTCAGAACGGTGCAGTGGTGCAACTAAACTGTCCCATGATTGTCTAAACTGTCAGATACTACTGATGCCATATGGCAAGAGGGTAAAAAAAAAGCTATATATTCTCATGTATCAAATTGCTAAAAAGATTTGTGAAACTGATTTCTTCATTCTGTATCTTTTTGAGGGACAAAAAGGGGACTTTTAAACTACTTTAAAAGTAGTCATTTCATAAAATATGATTTTACAATGGACACAAATTTCATATCCACAAACAGTGGAGGGCGAAGGTCATAACGTGGGAAAATTCAAAAGTGCATCTGGGGTCAGATTTAGCCTTTATTGATATAGTGGGTATAGAGTGGGTACTGTTCTGGGGAACTGTTGTTAACAGGTTCTTTAAAGACTGGAGCGTACCTAAAGCTGACTGATGCTAACTACTCATCCAGATGTTGAAATGGTTTCACCACTCACTTGTTTTTCATAAAAACATATATTAAAAACATCAATGGTGTTATCCATATGGAATTAATCATTTTTAATCCCAACACTCAAGTTTAGCTGCATTAAGGCTTTTTCTTTTCTAAATATATATTTGAAGAAGAAAAAAAACATAACACTGTTTTCTAATAAATGTAGGCACCTGTAAAAAAATAAACAATAACTTTAATACTCACTATACAACTCTGACTGACAGAGGTGGCATCACTTGCCATTTCACTTAGCAAGCTAATCTCCCAATCACTGAGTCTCTATGGTGACCAGCAGCTCGTTGGCTTGCTGGCCAGCGCATGCGTCTGCCTCAGAGGGTCTGATTGGAGGGTTGAGGCAGAGAGCCGCTGCCCTCATAGTCCAAGGTGAGGGGCAGCGCAGACTGAGGCAGCGCCTGTAGTACCAACCTGACACTGTGTGGGGTGCTAGTCTGTGTGGTGGGGGGGCTCCTGGTGGTGCTGGTAGGCACCTTGGGCCTCAGTGTCTGTGGAGAGAAAGGGAGGTAGTCTTGGGCTTTGAAAATGTCCTCCTCTTCTTTGAGGTCCAGGCCCAGGCCGAGACCACGGGGGCCGGTTTCCTCTCCGTGGCCCAGGCCGGGCTCCAGCTGGACCTGCAGGCTGTTGTGAGTGCGCAGCAGGGTGTCGTGTCGAGTCTCCAGCTCCGTCAGTCCGTTCCCACTGAACGTCTCTCCTTCCATCTCCTCCAGCTGCTGCACCCACATGTCGCTCTGGTAGATAGCCCCGTCTCTCCTTGGATCTAATGATGATACCATCAGCGGTGACGCTGACATTACAGACACCCCAGGTCTGTTTCTAAGCCTCTCAGGAAGGTCGTTGACAACAGATTCCAGTTTCCTTTCCAGTGTGGGCCTGGGTGTAGGTGGTGCTGATGGTGTTTTGCTGGGGGCGGGGGTGGTGAGGAGAACCTCTGTGGCAAGGCCCGGCCAGACGTCGCTGGCTAAGGCCAACTCTTCTCCGCTGCTCTCTTCAAGGCCTCCACCCCCGGCCCCGGAGCCCAGCTCTGGCAGGGTGGAGTTATCAAGCTCATAGGTTTGGTTGAATTTGTTTAAAATGTGTCGCAGTGCAAATATATTATCTACATCCTTCTGGAAGTTGACCCAGTTGTCTGGGCTGGGGCTGTAGTCAGGCCTAGATTCATAAAGGCTTTCGTTTATGCTATACAGATCCTCTAGTCCCTGCCAGTTCACCTCCTCGTCTGTCAAGTTGGGTAGCTTAACCCTGTCGTCCGTCCCATATTGGCTGTGTGCTGCCAAAAAAGAAAGAAACAGAAGACTGTAAGGATCTGGAGTAGGAAGGACACAGGCACCATGCAGTCATACCCAGCCTCCGGCTCTCACTAAAGCAGCCAGCTCCAAGGGGTTTGAGGCCCCAAGCAAAACACACACACACACACGCACACACACAGCACACACACAGCACACACGCACGCACGCACACACAGCACCCACACTAAGCTCAAGCCATGAGTAGTGCAAACACATGCTGCCTTAGAAATTCACATTAGAAAGACAGACTGAAAATAAAAAAATATTTAATGATCCATCATCACAGACTAACATAATGAGCTGCACAAGAAACATGTAATGGCATAGTTAATGAAAGGCCTGGACTGGGCTGAAATGCAAAGTCAGGCAACCTGGAATAAAAAGAACTTAACAGCAGAGGAAACAAAAAGGTGATCAATGAAACAAGAAGATGCTCAGTGGGGGAAAAAAAGAAAAATGAGCTTGCTGCTGAATGATGCTATCAGAAAAAGATGCAAATAAAGGAAAATTGCAGCAAAAGGATAAAACAGAGTTTGGCTTAGTTTGGGTTGGCTTTCCGATTGAGATCAACCTGCTTGTAACTACTTGCAGCTAGAGAATGGAGATGGTTGGACATAGGCTTAGAGACTCACAGGACGGAGAGGCTTGGTCTCCTCTTTGACCACTTTCGATGCTGCTGTTGCCTGGTAAGCAGGTGCCAGAAACAGAGGTCAAAAGGGCAGAGGTCAGTGGGAGGACAGAGAGGTCACCGCCACTCAAGTGTCCACTCTACCACAAGCTAATGGCCATGAGCAAATGTGAGAGGAAGGTTACACTGGAACAACTAATGTGATATGGGATATGGATATGGGCTGACATGGCATGGATAGGTGATATTAAAGGAATAGGAGCTAATTTCCCCCCACATTTTGGGGGGAAATTAGCGTATTAGCTTTCTTTCCGAGAGTGGGATGAGAAGATTGATACCACTCTCATATCTGTCCGTTAAGTACATGTATGAAGCTACAGCTAGGAGACAGTTAGCTTAGCTTAGCATAAAGATTGGAGGCAGGGGGAAACAGCTAGCCCGACTCCCCTGTATAATTTTTTCTTTTTTACACTGGAGTTTTTGTCCGGACAAAAAAGAAAAAATATATAATATGCTAATTACCTTTATTAGCTTTCAAAGTTCTGCTAAGCCGATTTCTTTGACCTTTGGACAGAGCCAGGCTAAACTAACTAGCTGTTGGCTGAAGCTTCATATTTAGCGTACAGACCTGAGAGGTCTCAAATCTTCTCATCTGACTCTCGGCAAGAACGCAAATAAGCTTACTTCCCAAAATGTCGACACAGTATCATGCATTGTCATTCACATGCTCTTGTTGCATGGGTGGATCTCAAGTAGAAGCACATAGCCAGCACCTCCCTATATGACTTCTTAATTCTTATTTAGCCATGCTATTGTAAGAATAGCTAAAAAGGATCGACTTTGAATATATACTTGAACGCGGGACACTGCTGTCGATGTTGCACTGTCAAGCAAAAGGTGGGAAAATATGCTTATGATTGCAGGTTCAAATAGCTGCAGACTGACATTACACAGCAGATAAAAGTGGAGACAGATTGTGTGCACAGAGGTTACAACAAATGAAGCTGCTTTAATGAGAAAATAAACCATTAACTATTATGATTTGTTAGCTTGTCCCCAGCATGCAGCCACAGCTTAAGCGCCAGCACTCCATGGATGGATGTATTAGTGGGAATGAGGCAAATTTGGGCCCATGCAGGTGTTAAAGAAAAAGCCACTGAAGAGAAACAAAAATTGGTGGATACCTGTGTGGCTCATAGCTTCCTCCATCTTTACCTCCTGATCAGAAAAATAAAAGCAACCGATTGTTAATGCTTTGATTCAAGGAGATATGGAAGGGAAATAAATAGGTCATTCACACTGAAGATGTCTTCATGCACAGCTGCTACTCCCTATGGAGAAATGCAATTATTGGACAATCAGAATGATGGGGAAGGAGGAGAAAAGATGCTTGGATTCGAATGGAGGAAAACAAGGAAGGAAACGTTTGAAAGGCTATATAATTGGGCTGGATGGAGAGACTGAAGTTTGATCAGAACTGAGTGGCTTGTGAGGTGTGGAGTTCAACGGGGTTTCCCCTTTAAAGCAAAACACACAAGGTTATCCAGTCCGGTGATAATGACGGTTAAGTCACACTCCGTAAATAGAAGTTAATATAAGTAACTGCTAAATCCATTCCACCAGACCAGTTGAATTTTCATAATCTGCTCCTCCAACAAAAACATCACTTGATGTAACCACAACAGCAATTTCATTGGTTAACGGCGCTGGCATCATGCTCGATGCAAGGGCAGCCAGTGCGAGCAAGAGATATTAGGCTGCTATGTGACATGTGTTGGCATGTGTTTGACAAGTCCAGCATGCCAGCACTGAAACCCAATCAGTTTTCTCAGAGCAGTTTGGCCGCTCCAGTGCTCCACTCTCCAGCTGGTAATTACAGACATTACGTTTTTATCCTCAGGGCATAAACAGCGCAGCCAGCTCATGCCACACACAGACGCTGCAGGCTTTGGTCATCACGACATTACTTATTAGCCACCTTTGTCGCTGGGACGTCTGCTCTGTAAGGATGCTTGGACCATGTGGTGGTAGTAAAAAAATAAAAATACATATCATGGCTGATTATAGCAGTGATGCATGACGGCCTCAAATAAAATGACAGGCTCATTTGCCGTGATGACAGCATCTTCCAAATAATATCTCCAACACTCAGTGAGTGACAAAAAGGATGACGGCCAGGACACACAACTGTTAACATGGCCTTATTTTTACTGTAAAATACTATAATTCAAACTGGTAGAACTCAGTATATGTAAACAGGAAAAATACTTTGGCTGAGCGGAAGGATCGGGCTGAGAGAGACAGGTGTGTGTGTCATGAAGAAAATATCGAACACACATTAACAAGGACACACGTGACGGTGTGCGATGATTCCTGGACCTCCAGCTGAAATTTCAGCATATGCCACTGAGTGGATCACCCCAAACACATGCAGCATGCAGATATATGCGCACACACACACACACACACACACACCACTGAGACTGAAACAGATATGAAACACAGCAGAAGACTAGACTGAAATATAAGAAGTGTCACTATTATCGTACACTCACTCATATTGCTATTTCAGCATTAAGCGTTCTTTTAACTAAGACTAATTCTAATGTAATCATCTATTCAGTTCAATTATTCTTCTGTGTGTCAGATCTGTTTCAGTTGTTGTTGGCATAACTACCACTAAACCCAGTGTAACAGTCCATATACCCACCCATTTTAGGACAGGTATGTAGGAACAATAAACAGGGTGAAAGTGAGCATTTTTACCTGCATCCAAGCCTTTTGGCCGAGGGTTACACTGCTTGTAACCTTGACAACTCCTCATGTCCATCAGCTGGGCATGGAGAGCGTTCAGTACCTCCCGATCCACTGCATACACAGCGTTGGTCAGCTGCACAGGTAAAACAATCACGGAAATTGAACAAATCACACCAATAATTTTGTATTTGTGTCACAATGTTATGTTTTCATCTTTATCCGTCTCCAAGAAAGGGCATGAAGAAATTGCACAATGTTGTTTCCACACAAAAAAAATCTTCAAAATGTCTTCTTTCAGTTTGAGAGATACAGACAGGAAGCACAGCTGAATGACTGTCAACAGACGTTCACCCACCTGGTATGGGTCACTATTGAGGTCAAAGTACTCCAGGAAGCCAGTGGAGAACTCGCAGAACAGCGTGTTGTGGGTCTCGTTGATGGTTCTCAGGCACCAGTAGGTGTTGTTGTTGGAGCTGGTGCACGCACAGAATCCACCCACTAGGCAGCAATAGAGATTCAACGTAGTCAAGTTAACGTTTGAGATGAATGAACGATGAAATGGCGCTCGCATAGACGTTCCAAAAGCACCAACAACGTCGGTATACATACACGACCAGAGGGGAGCGGTCTGCCAGTGGTCATTGTTGTGTGTGAAGCAAGTGAGGCCTGGCAGGCTGCAGTCATCCCCCTTCCTCTGCCGCTTCTTCTCCTTCCTTTCCTTTTTCTTTCTCCGGATCTCGTTGTACAACTGGGTCATCCCATCTATCTCCTGCGCAGCTTCCCTGTCGGTCAGAAGCGCGAGAGAATTAGAAAACGGCGTGATGCAGAGATGACATCAGGCCCCTGCCCCCCTCTAGTGCCAGTAACCACAGTGGTGGAAGATCCGGAGGGGACTTCCAGAAGGCATCGCCGATGCCAGGATAGGACAGTCTGTTTACTTTCATGTTTAAGATCTCACTACGTCCAATTTTCTCTGGGATGACATTCTAGCCACTGTCACCTCTTCCCTCCCTGCCTGAACACAGAACAGGCACTGCAAAAACACACAGCTGCTTTGTATTGGCATAATCTGTTCCCAATGTTTCCTGGTGCAAGTTGATCACTGTGTTTGAGGGATTGACTGACTTCCCATCTGTTGAGTCATTCTATCTTTCCATGCAACTCAATCACTTCCACACACACACACACACACACACACACACACACACACACACACACAAAAAAAATAGGTCCCTGGCTGCCTGGTCCATCTGCTTTGTCATTTTAACTTCATTCAGGGACCAAACACTGAATGAAAATGTCTAGATAACATGGTTCCTTTAGAAACTCATCCGTGTTTTATAGCCACAACCATCATCAACACATCACAGTACACACACACATGCTGGACTGGTCATCTGGGATCTACAAAGGCATCTAAATGAAGGTGAGCTTCCTTTTTATTAATGACAGACATGCAGTGACCATGCAGAAATTCAGCAGCAAGAACTGAAACGTAACTTCAAACAGCATTGTAAGAAACAATATTTTCACACTTGTCATGTCAGTATTAATGGTAAGTATCAACTAATAAGAAATGGGGTGGCATTAAATGGGGCAAACCCATAATTAAAGGGGAGGAGAAACTCACTTAAACGGATGGAGTTGATCATTCCTGCTCTTCAATCTTTCTGCCTTGTTTCTGTCTCCTTTGCTATAATAGCTGGTTTTATAAACAGAGAAAGAGACTAAGGACCACACAGAAAACTTGAGGCGTGGACTCAAATAGTGTTTTGCATCAGGCCTTAAACAAGTCATAGGTAACTCTGCGTGGAAGTGACATGAAAGAGAGAAAGGTATTTTTGAGGTGAAATTGAAATGACTAACCTCTTCTTTCCACAGTCGCACTCGTCTGGCCGTGTCCTCTTCAGATGGCCTCTGACTTCCCGGAGGTTTTTGATTTTGTCTTGAAGTGCTTCAATCTGGAATTAAATATGCCACGAATACTAATCAGTTATCTATTATGAGTAACCTGGAGAAGTTGCGTGCATGAGTGCCAGACTTGTGGTCTGAGCTTCTAAGCTTCGTACACTTACCTCCTGGTCCACATAGCTCTTATGGTCTTTCCAGGCTCTGGAGGACTGGTAGATTTCTCTTTCACAATGGACACTGTCATTCATCAAGATAAAACACCTGAAATAAAAGGAAAAAAAAGAAAAAAAAACACCTGTCATGCACTGCTCTCTTGACAGACATACAGAGTATGTGCATGTGAGAAGAGAAGTCTTCTTACTTGTGGGTAACTTTCACAGAGTTCGGGTATCCCACAGCATTGGTATCATCCGCCAGCATTTCCTCCGAACCGTCATCCGACGCCAAATCAAACTCTGGGTCCTCTGGGTTGTGGTGACGCTTTGAGATGACACGGCGGCGGACAGCTGACTGATCGTCTGCTTGAAGGTCAATGTCATATATCTGTCCTTCAAACTCCACAGACAGAGACCTGGTCGGCCGGGTGTGGACAAAACGTGGCCGATAACCTATAGGAAAGAAAGAAAACTTTAATCAAGCAATGTTTTCCTGTTCCTAATTTACTTAATTATCTTGTTTGATTGACAAAACTCCTCATTTCATTTTTTCCCCCAAATCTTTTCATATTTCAGTTGCATCTTATTTAAATAACACTAGAGGGCATCAAACCACTCAAAAACCATTCAAAACCACCATCCCAACAGCGCACACAGAAAAGGCAACATCCACAGAACAAATTGCAGGACTTGTTGCAGGATGTTTGCTTTTTCCGGGCATCTGTCTCCCTTTAGAGCATAAATAATCCATTACAGGAAATCAAGCCTTGAGCCTTTGCAGGCTTCTTTTTATCCAAATGGTATTGAAAGACAGACATCAATACAATCTTTTAAGTAAATCTTAAAAGCTGGATGTTAAATGAGGCAGTCTGCCCCATTCCAGATCCTCTGACAGCAATAATCCTACACATATGTGTATCCAATCCTCCATCACTTTAAATTATATATATATATATATATATATATATATATA